>PVIY010038831.1:0-23578 GCA_004026745.1 Myrmecophaga tridactyla | reverse complement strand
TTTTTTTTTTAGCAGTCAGAACTCCCTTTAGTATATCTTGCAGGGATGGTTTCTTTTAACAAATTCTCTTAGCATTTGTTTGTGAAATTTTTAATCTCTCCCTCACTTTTGAAGGAAAACTTTATTGGATAATGAATCCTTGGCTGGAATTTTTCTCTTTCAGAATCTTAAGTATATCATATCACTGCCTTCTCGCCTCTATGATGCCTTTGAGTAGTCTGTGCTTAATCTTATGTGCCTTCCCTTATATGTGGTAATTTGCTTTTTTCTTGCTGCTTTCAGGACTTCTACTTCTCTCCAGCATTTGACAGTCTGATTAGCATGTGTCTTGGAGTGGATCTCTTTGGATTCATTCTATTGAGTTTGTTGGGCTTCTTTGATTTTCATATTTATATATTTTATCAGAGTTGGGAAGTTTTCCCCAATTGTGTCATAAAATAATCTTTCTAGCCCTTTACACTTCTCCTTGTGGAGAATCTTCTGTTGGTGTGTCTTGTGTTGTCCACCATTTCCCTGAGAGTGCAATTCAAAATTTTCCATCTTTTTTACTGTTTTATTTCTTTTGTGCATTCAAGTCCAGTCATCCTCTCCTCTGGTTTGCTTATTCTTTCTTCTGCCTCTTCAAATCTGCTGTTGTATGTCCCTAGGCTATTTTCAATTTGATCTACAGTAGCTTTCATTTCCATAATATCTGCTGTTTTTCTATTTCTTCTTTCAAATTCTTAGTTATGCTCTTCTAGTGTCTTCTTGATATCCTTTATGTCTTTAGCCAACCCATTGAACTTATTTAGGAGATTTGTATGGGAATCTTTGATTAGTTGTTCCAAATTCTGTGCATCTGGTGTTTTAATTTGATCATTTGACTGAGCCATATCTTTTTATGTCTCTGTGTGCTTTGTGATTTTCTGCTGCCTCTGAGGCATTTGATTGTCTTTATAAGGTTATTTTGAAAGTTGATTTCCCTCACTTATCTGAGATTTTGTAGTTGCTTGGGTTTGTGTCAAAGGCATTGTTCTGTACTTGGTTTGTCAGTCATTCCCTGCCAAACCAAGGCCAAAACCTCATGCAGGAGGTGCAGCTGTAATTGGAGATCTGTTACAAGCTAGACAGAAAAGCAGTTTGTTGCCAGACTGCACTTTCTGTGTCTTCCAGAAGATGGCACTCTTGGGCCACCTCGTCCCCTCAAGCCCAACTTTCCCTAAATCAGCTGGCTGGACCAGAACCCAACCAGGTTCAAAACTAGTCAAGGCCAACAGGGCTGGGGTGTGGGCCTTGTGCACCTCATGGAGAATCCACTTGTGGGCATGCTGAATCTGGTGGTCTTCAGGCTCCCATGTAGAATGACCTTGGGCGTGGGACTGAGTATTTCAACTGCCCCTGCCCACAGCCAGCTTGGGAGTGTCTGGCAATGTGGTATGATTTGCTCCCATGTCCCTGCCTCTCCCACCTGTGCATGCTCTGAGTGCTCTGGGTCTCATGGTGAAAGGATAGAAGCACCAGGACCCAGACAGGCTCTTTCACTGGCCAATTGTCAGATCAGTTCAGCTCCGTGTACCCCCTTCCTTCTGAGGAGAGGGCCCCCAGTCTCTGCCCAAACCAGGAGCCCATAGCTGCCTGCCTCAAGGATGGAGGTAGGCACTGTTCTCCTTAAAGTCTCTGTGCATAGGCATACCAAGCCCGCTGGCTTCCGGGTTCCCATGAGAGCCCCCAAGTGCAGAGCTGAGAGGGACAATCTCTCAAGCTGATGAGGGGGTGGGAGTACAGAATAGCATCCATCCTTCATGTCATCTCTTGCCTGTATGTTGCAGCCCGCCCCAGGGGCGGATAAACTCAGCCTGTCCTCTCAATTGTAATTTCTTCACTTTTTCATCCGGGTCCTCCCTGTATAATGTAGAAGTCCCTCTCTGGTCGTTCCTACCCTGGAACTGGGCCTTGGTCATTCCTCTGTCACTTCTCTAGTTCTTCCATGGAGCAGGGGTGAATTCAGTCTATCTGATTCCACCATATTCCTGGAAGTCTGAATTTAATTTTAGTAGGAGAAGACACTTTATATAATTTCAGTCTTCTTAAATCTTCTTAAGACTTGTTTTCTGACCTAACATATGGTATCTCTTGGAAAATGATGATGTGCAATTGAGAAAAATATGTATTTTGTTATTTGATGAAGTGTTTTATATATGTCTCTTGGCTGTTTATAGTATTGCTCAAATCCTATATTTCCTTCTTGAACTTCTATCTAGATGTTCTATCATTGAAAGGGAAGTATTGAAGATTAATGTAGGACTGTCTCTTTCTCCCAGTTTTGTTTGTATGTTGGGGCTCTATCATTAGTTGCATTGTTATTATATCTTGAAGAATTTTCATTTTTATCAATATATAGTGTCCGTCTTTGTCCTTTTTTTAACAGTTTTTGACTTAGTCTATTTTGTCTGTTATTAGTTTGGCCACCCCTGATCTCTTTTCTTTACTATCTGCATGGAATATTATTTTCCATAATTTCACTTTCAGCCTACTTTTGTCTTTAAATTTAAGGTGAGTCCCTTTTAAATAAGTTATGTTGAGTAATGCTTTCTTATCCATTCTGCCAAGTCTGCCTTTTGGCCAGAAAACATAACACATTTACATTTAAAGTTACTACTGATAATGCATGAATTACTTCTACCATTTTGTTCTATGGTTTGGAAATCTTATACCTTTTCTGTAACTTTCTTCTACCTCTTCCCATTCAGTTAGACTTACATTAGTGCATATTTTTGTTATTAATTGTTCTTTTGTAGTGAACACTTTAGAATCCTTCCTCATTTCCTTCTCTGCATATTTTACCCAGTATTTTCTTTGTGGTTACCATGGGGACTAAATTCAACATCTTAAATTGTAATAATGGTATCTGATTTGGTACTAACTTATCTTAAATATCATGCCCAAATTACACCTGTACCTCTCTGTCCCCCTACCTTTGTGTAGTTCTTGTCACAGTGTTGTATTTATACATCATGCATCTAAAACTATTGATTTATCATTAGTTTATAACACTTGGGTTTTAGACTTGTAAGAAGTCAAAGGAGAATAAAAATTCAAAAGCATCATAGTCCTGGAATTCATATTTATCCATGTCATTACCTTTACTGGAGATCCGTACGTCTTCAGGCAGCTTTAATGTGTTCAGTGTCCTTTCTCAATCTGAAGATCTTTTTTTTTTTTTTTTTAGCATTTCTCATAGGGCAGTCTAGTGATGACAAACTTTCTCAACTTTTCTTTATATAGGGAAGTATTAAGCTCTCCCTCATCTTTGAAAGACAGTTTGCCAGATACAGAATCCTTGGTTGACAATTTTTTGCTTTTAACATTTTAAATATGGCATGCCATTGGCTTCTGGAGTCCATCATTTCTGATGAGAAATCTGCACTTAATATTATTGAGGCCCCCATGTATGTGACATTTGGTTTCTCTGTCATGGCTTACAGAATTCTTCATTTGTCTTTGATATTTGACAATTTGATAGTAATATGTCTCAGTGTGCATCTGTTTGGGTTTATGCTGTTTGGAGTTTGTTGAAATTCTTGAATGTGCATATTCATTTCTTTTGTTAGATTTGGGAAGTTTTCAGCTGTTATTTCCTTGAATAGTCTTTCTGCTCCTTTCTCTCTTTCTTCTCCTGGGACTTCAATAATGCATAAATTCATGTGCTTGATGATGATCTACTGATCTCAGCTCTGTTCACTCGACTCCATTCTTTTTCTTTCTGCCACTCAGCTGAATGATTTCAGTTTTGTTATCTTCATTTTCACTGATTCTTTCTTCTACTAGCAACAATCTGTTGTTGAACCCCTCATTTGTGTTTCTTTTTAATATTCTGTTTGTGTTCATCTGTTATTTTCTTGATGTCCTTCAGTTTTCTGTACTTGTTTTCCCATAGCTCTTTGAGCATATTTAGGACTATTTAAAAAAAAAATCTTTACCTGGTATGCATGGGCCATAATTTCCTCTTTCTTTGTATGTTTTGTAATTTTTACTGCACTATGAACTTGTAAATCTTTTCATTTGTTATCTCTGGATTTAAATACTGCACTATCTGTTCCTTAAGTTTGTATCCAACAAGCGTTATAATGGAGATTTTCTTGAATTCCAGGAACTATTACAATAAGACAAAATGCAATAAAAGAAAGGAAAGGAAAAGACCTTTTCCAGTCTTTGCAGATTAGTCTATATGAGTCTTTGCAGATTAGCCTATGTGAGTCTTTGCAGATTAGCCTATGTGAGTACTCTCTTTCTGAGCTTCATCTTCCTGACAGTGAGTTTACAGAACAGCCCAAGGTGGAAATGTAGGGTCCTGTTGCTTTTTCTGAGCATGCATCTTGTCCTATGTGTACATGTTTGGCCCTGTGAAATTCCTGATTTACAGGGATCACAGTGCCTGCTCTTCTCCCAATGAAAAAGCCTTTCTTCCTGGTCCCAGGGGTTCTGTTGTAGGACTTAAAATGGGTAAGCCTTTACTCTAGGCTGCTGTGATTTGATTGTTTTCTATACTCATTTATATGCCTCTGAGTTACTTCTGTATGCAGAGTAAGTTATTGAATAGCAAGCCAGAGGCAAGTAACAGGGTGCCATAGTATATGCACAAATATTATGCTGGTACCTCTTAAACAAGGACCAGGGACCTGCACTGGAAGCTCAGGCCAGCTCTGTGCTGGCAGGTAAGAAGATGGGGAAAGGGCCACAAAGGCACAATGAGATTCTCGTACCATTTTATTTTTGGTGGGGGGAGGGCTGGGCAGGTACCAAGAATCGAACCTAGGTCTCTGGCATGGCCGGCAAGAACTCCGCCTGCTGAGCCACTGTGGCCTGCCCTCTTCTACCATTTTTAAGTTGCTTTTTCTAGATTCCCTGCTCCCCTTTTGTTGAATCCCTTTAACTGCTTTCTGGAGTCTTGATAAAGATGGTTCTGCTAGCCCTTGCTTGTTACTTAATGCTTCTGTGGAGGGGACAGAGCTCTGGAGCATATCACCTGCCATCTTGGTGACCAGGATTTTTGTTCTATCTTCTTAACAATGCTGGTTCATATTTAGGTGTTCTTTTAAAGTCATCCTCTCCCAGAGGTACCTTCTGTGACCTCGTGGTCTGAATAGCTGTCTGGGGCACTGTTTTCTGTTACAGCCATCTGTTCATTGCTTTCAGGTCTTTATAGCATTTAATAAGCTTCTATCTGTGAGGATTGTTTACTGCTCATCTCCTGGCTCTGTCTGTTGTGCTCACAATTGTATCACCAACACCTAGAATAGCAACAGACACCCAGTAGGCACTCAGTCGACACTGACAGAATGAGTGAGAGAACATTTCCTTCATGTAGCACACACAGATTGCTATGGAAAAATTTGTAATACCTACTAGGTACACTGGCAAGAAACAGATAATTCCATGCCTACATAATGGCAGTTCATCTTCTGCAGGCATGACTTTTGCCCGTGGGCTTTTACTGAAGGAAGGAGGCAGTTTTAATCATAATACACTAACATTTAAGTGATGTTTACAACTAATTTATTATTCTACTATTAAATATCATTAAAAAAAAGTGGATCTTTCACTTGGAATTCAATTTTCTTTGCATACTCTGAAAAATATAAATGTAATGGTACTGAAGCCAATAGAAGTTGAAGTGTCTCATAATATCAGTGTAGTTTGTATTCTGGGTATGTGATTACACATTTGGTTGTTAGTTGTTTATAATCATCGTGTCAGTCTGCTTTGTGTATGAACTTTTTTGGGGGATTGTATTTTCTTCTTTTGACACAGAGAATGATTTCATGAATAGACATGGGCTGTAATTTGCAATAACAATGAGATGTATTCAGAAGTTCAGTGGGGCTGTTGCTAATCAGAGAGGAAAACAAACAAGCATAAACAAAGACCTCTGAATATAAATGACATTTCAGATACTTATTTTTATAACTTGATTCTATTTGATATATTGTATACTGGTTTCTATGTTTTATTTTAGTTTATTTTAAAAAAATCTAAGCCTATAGGACATATTCAAATCAGTACCATCAAAGTCTCTTGGTGCAAACACCATGGAAATAGGCTGAGTAAACAGCATGGGATCTTGCACAGAAAGCAGAGGCCTATTGCATGAGTATTGCTCATTATTTTGGGGGTGTTTATGGGCCTCCAGATCTACAGAACCCAGGATGTAGCCATGCGATGAAGGGCCTTGACATTAAACTGAACATTGCCTTACTTTCCTCTTCTGTAAACTTCAAATAATAATGATATTTACTTCATAGAGTTGTTGTGCAAACTTAATGAGTTACTACATTTAACATGGGTTAGCATTTTTATGCTAAAAACAGTGACTGCCAGTATTCAGTGCTATATAGGAAGCTCTTATTATTATATGGTGCCTATGATAAATGGAAGTTGAGGCTGTTTTCAATAGTTCCAGTGGTATAAAAACCTTTTATCTTAGGGCGGGATATCTTTTGATGTCCATGTGGATAAGAACTTTCTTTTGCTTATAATTATTCTTCTTCATCCCTGACTGTGCTTGTTTGAATTTGTTATGTACCCCAGTAAAGCCTACATTCTTTTAGTCCATCCCCTGGGTGCAGACCTATTGTGGGTGGGCCTTTTTGCTTAGGTTGCTTCCATGGGAATGTGAGCTGGGTCTTAACCCTGGAGTCCTTTATGAGAGGATAAAAGGCAAAGATATTTTGGAGAGAGCTCAGAGAAAGGAAATGCTCCAGGAGAAGCCAGAAGGAGCCCAGGAGCTGAAAGCCATTTTGAAATCAGAATTCAGGAAAGATGGAAGGGCTGGTTTGAACGGATGTATGTCCCCTAGATGTTTTAATCAAAATCTCATTTTATAAAGGCAGAATAATTCCTATTCGATACTGTATGTTTGAATCTGTAATCAGATCATCTCCCTGAAGTGATCAAGAGTGGTTGTTAAACTGGATTAGGTGATGACATGTCTCTACCCATTTGGGTGGGTCTTGATAAGTTTCTGAAGTCCTATAAAAGAGGAAACATTTTGGAGAATGGAGATTCGGAGAGAGCAGAGAATGCTGCAGCACCACGAAGCAGAGAGTCCATGAGCCAGCGACCTTTGGAGATGAAGAAGGAAAACACCTCCCAGGGAGCTTCATGAAACTGGAAGCCAGGAGAGAAAGCTAGCAGATGATGCTGTGTTTGTCATGTGCCGTTCCAGCTGAGAGAGAAACCCTTACTGTGTTTGCCATGTGCCTTCTCACTTGAGAGAGAAACCCTGAACTTCATTGGTCTTCTTGAACCAAGGTTTCTTTCCCTAAATACCTTTGATTGGACATTTCTATAAACTTGCTTTAATTGGGACATTTTCTCAGCCTTAGAACTGTAAACTAGCAACTTATTAAATTCCCCTTTTTAAGAGTCATTCTGTTTCTGGTATATTGCATACCGGCAGCTAGCAAACTAGAGCAATGGACCAGCAGACATCACCAAGTGCCTTCCCATGTGACAGAGGGACCCCAGATGCCAGCAGCCTTTCCTCAAAGAAAGTATCTCCTTCTTGATGCCTTAATTCAGGCATTTTCATGGTTTTAGAACTGTAAATCCGTAATATAATAAAATGCCATTGAAAAAGACAACACATTTCTGATATATTGCATTCTGGCAGCTTTAGCAAACCAAAATACCAACTAATTAAATTTGCTTATTTCTTTTTGGCAACCCTGATTTTAGACCTTTGGTCTCAGTTTTAGCCTATAGTAATTATTTTCCCCTGTTGGTTAAAAGTATCAAAAATTTCCGATTTTTGAATTTTGCCATGGGGCATCAAAGGAATATCAAAGGAGAGGATAAAAGACCTGTAGGACAAATGTGAACATTCAAAAATCCTGCTGTAGATAGAGTGACAATAGAAGATGAACAGATTTTGAAAGGAGAATGTTTAGAAAGTTTTAATTTGGGAGCTTTTATCAATCTTTAATAAAACCTTCTTTTTTTTCCTAAGTCAAATTTAATCTGCTATGTATCTTGACCACCAATGGCATGGGACATGACTTGTTTCTGATAACCTCACCCTAAAATCTGCTGGCCCACAGCTTCTCTCCCCAGTGACATTGTTCTGAGATTCCATTGACCACAGGTATTGAACTAGGGGTTTGGAAACACAGCAGAAAGCATTTTGCAGTGTTATCAATTGTGTTTTGTCCATCTGGAGCTAACCTAAAATTTGATTATATTTTAATATTTTTATCATAGCATTCAAATGGCACAAATTGCTTTGATTGCAAGCTTACCTGTTCTTGCAGCTATAACGCCTGTCTTTCTCCCTTTTTATTTCATTCTCCTCAGCTACAAAGAGAAAGGTGTTTTTAAACTCATGGAGTCAAAATATCAGCACAATCAATATTTATCTGCTTCTTCCTGTCATATATTGGTTTTCTTTCAAAAAGTATTGTTTTGTACTATCTTTGCTCTGTCTCATCACAGTATGCTGTATGCTAAGTTCTTACTACCATGTTCTATTGTTTGTCCTTAAATCATCCTAGATTTGCTCTATTTATTTATCTGTTTATGATATATATAGTAGCAACTTATCGCATTTATCCATTTCGTTTTTAAACAATTCTTCTTGGCAGGAAATTCTTGAATGATTTTGGAAACCATGAAGGTCTTACAATGCAGACTATGCTAGACATAAAAGTAAATTTATTTGACTAAATTAACACAAATATGTAGGAATAGTTCTGTCTTCAGGCATGACTGGAACCAGGTTCTGAAAGGATGTCATTGTTACCTGGTGTTTTGTTTTATTTTTCAAATTTTCTAAATCATTCTCAGAATTATGTGGTCACTAAAAGTAGGTTCTGTTCGTTCATGTTCATGTCTGTTGAAAATAAAAGATTGTGTTCTTTGTCATCAGTTTTAACAGAGGTACTGTTCCTGAGTCTTGTCCTGAGTCATGTCCATCCCAAATGGGTGATATGCCCTAGTGACAGATATTACTCAAATTGCTGGTCCTTGTTAAAATATCTCAAAGTTGTTACACTTTCCTCATTGAAGATTTGAATTTCAAGTGATTGTCCAATGATTCTAGATTGTGTTTATGGTCAGAACCAAGCAGAAACTGCAAGAAAAGCATCCAACCACTAATACTATACTGTTATAGAAAGGTACTATAGTATTTCAGGAACACCATGTGCCATTTGTAAACCCCAATGATCTGCTTTTTATATTATGGTCTTGTATTTTTGCATTTAGAATGTTATAAATGTGGAATATTAATTATAATTATAAGCTATTTATTGGTTGCTAAAACAATGGTCAACTTTTTTGCTTCACCGCATTGTATTCTGTGAGATTCCCGCCAGGCTTTGGATTCAGACTTCCGGGAGACAAAATTCCAACTCTGTTACTTTATCTCTCTAAATATCTCTTTAGTCATTGGAAAAATGGAGACAAAGTTATTGGAATTTTAAGAACTAACTGAAGTATTGAATGAAAAGGACCAAAGTGGGATGCACTAGTTTCCTACTTCCAAATGACCATTCCTCCATTCTGAATCCATGAAATCTTAATGGTTTCCACTTTGTAACTGGTGCAGATGTCTAAGGTACATGTACACATCAGGTTCAAAATCTCACGATTTTAGAAGAATGTCAGTGGTGGGACAATGTGCAAGTTTTTCTATTATTTGTCCTCTTCTCTCTTACCCATTATACTTCATTTGCAATGCTTTACTTTTTGTTTTTGCTTGATTTAGTTTTAAGTTGAGGATTCTCCTATATTGAAACACTGTGGCTGTCAAAGTGATAGTGCTGGTTTTGGAATCCCAAAATTGCAAAAGCTGAGATTAACATTTTTCCAAAGAGTGTCCCAGTAACTGGTTAACAGGCCTCTTTACTTTTTCACAAAAACATCAGAATGCTGAAGTATTTCTCCCTTTAAGCACCTGTCAAAAGTCAATGGAGATGCGTGGTACAGTGGTAGAATGCTTGCCTGCCATGCAGGAGGCCCAGGTTGGATTACAAGCCCATGTACCTCCCCCCCAAAAAAGGTAATGAAGAAAAAGTCGATATATAAACAGATGGCTGGCTCATATTTGTCATCTTAATGACTTTGATAGTACTGAAAAGTATCTTCCCCTACGTAAAGACTGACAGAAAAGAGAGCACCAAATATTGTACATCTGGAGGTGCATATAAAAGTAAAGAAAGACAAATGCCCCCCATGGGCTCTTTTGCCTTTTTAAGACGGTATTTGTTTCTTGTGAAGAGATATATAGTCCTGGGTCACTATTAAACATGTGGTGCAGCTTTTATTTTCTTATACGTCTGAAAAATGAAGTGAAGTTTGATGGTATAAAAGCAATCTGAATTATCTCATGAGATAGGATGATAAATTTTGCTGGTGGAAGGAGAATGCAACAACACCCCAGCAACCCAGTGTTTTGTTCTGCCTTATATAGCTCATCATTGGCCCTCTCCTTTTTCTTATGGAATCAGAGGGTCTTCAGATCAATCATATGTTGAATCATAGGTATATTACGTGATGTTAACAGAAGCAATCAATAGCTAAAAACCAAAGATATGAGTAATGGTAATAATTAACACTTGAAGATTTCCTTGCTTTTAAAGCTGTCTTAAATACACAGTATAGTTTGATCCTCTCTGCAGAATTGTAAGGGCTGTGGGACATATATTCTCCCATATTACTGACAAGAAAACAAAAGCTAAGAAAGGTTAAGTGCTTTATCCAATGTCACTCAGATGGTCAGTGGCTGACTTGAGTCCAATTATTTTATTTCTTAGCCAGTGTTCTATTTACCACATCATCTCCCAGGATGTATGAGGTGATATCTGTGAGTAGGACTCCAAAGCCAATAAATCAAATTCTAAGAAATTGTTTTAAAATGTGTAACAGTTATTAGCCAGTGTGAATATTGGGAAGGCACAATCCCTTTTGTATTTAAACTTTTAGAAGGGATTTTCACCATATTGAGCTAACAGGAATCAGATTTATGTTCATACGACTGTGATTTCATTTATGTTACAAAAAGCGTACTGAGCTTTGCACAAAACAATTTTTCCATCTTTTAAGTCTTGCTAATCCACTTTAAGCTAGGTGAGAGTTACACATCATCTCAGCTGCTGTAACCACATACAACCATCTCTGCTAATCTCTTCAAAGGGGATTTTCCTTTGCACAGGAATACTGCACAGCATGGAACATACACTCACTGGCTTACAAAATTTCCCAGTTTCATTTATAATTCAGCTTGTATCTTAGAGTTTAATACAGACAGTCTCTTCCAAACAATTCCAGATCCTTTCACTGCAGACTGTTTTTCTCCTAGCTTTTTAGTAACTGATGATGTCTAGAATGCAGTCATTACCACTAGGTTTAACTGTGAGTTGCATCATTTATTTGCAAATGGAAATAGAAAACTATCCTGATATTTGGCACATTGGTTTCCAGATGTTTCAGAGGATTTTGGTTATTGTGTTTCCTTTGCTTAGTTTAAAAAAAAAATTATCTCATGTCTCTGAATGCCGTTTCCCATTTTAAATTTGGCATTTGAAAATCTTATCCATGATTTAGGTAGCTTCTAATACATAGTAGGTGGCATTACACATAAGTTTGGATGCTTGGACAAAATAGCAAACATTTTTTGATCAATTAGACAGAAATCTAATGCTGAAAGAAATTGTAAATCCTAGCTTGATGCATTGCATCTTAAAACAAACAAACTTTCACAATTGATGCATATTCCAGAAAAATATCAGGAACAAATTAATCAGTTAATTCAATGATATGAATGTAAAAGTTTATTTTACCATCATGTTTGTAATAATGTTCTGTAACTTTGTGATTTAAATCCCCAAAAGCATAGCCTGGGAGGTTTAGTTTCCTAGTCTTGGATGTTATAATCTTGGAAAGGATTATCTCGTATAATTACCTTTGTAATTTCATGAAGCACATCCTGTGTGACTCATTTCAATTCTGATAGATGCTCCATACAGCATGCCCTCACTAGCAGGATGATTGCACTCATATCATCATAGTTATTTGGCAAAATGCAGAGGATTTTAATTTTAATTTAGTGCTTTTACTGAAAACTGTTTTTGGAATGCTGTAAAATTTTAAGTCCTTTTAGAGGACCTAAAATCATGCCACCACCATCTCTTCTCTCTCTAAATAAATCATTCATAAAAAGTTTTAGAAAGTGAGATGCTTTTGCAAAGCTCACATGACCTTTAAGAATCTTGAGTTGGGAAATGCATGGATTCTCAGGTAATTTTCCTTTTTTGGAGCATATATTCCCTGTCTGAAGAAGTACAGTTGGGTAAGTGAAAGACAGCAATTTTTATATCAGTTGTTTATTACAATATTAAAAAAGGATCACCTTTCCATCTACCCAGCTACCTATCATTCTATCTATATCTATCCATCTTTCTATCTAATGACCCTAAGAAAGAGTTAAATGCAGTCCCCATCTTGACAAAGAAGGAAACAATAGCAATTAGCCCATAATCTTCATGAACAGATTGTAGATACGTAATGGGGGATATCATATATGCAGGTTTTATGGACATTCGATTAGTAAATGATGCAAAACCCCACTTTTTTCTTGAATCCCACAACATCTTAGATGGCAGTAGAAAAAAAGCCCAGCACTGCAGTTCAAGTCTTAATCACACTCTGCTTGTTTCTTTGTGGTATTTAAAAAAAGCTCCTTCTAGCCCTATGATGTTTTTGATTTTCAATGTGTTATGAGTTTAAAGAAGATGAACAATGCCCTGCTTCTAACAGGTGCTTTGTGGTAAGTGCCGCAGTGAATTTACTTCACTATCAATTTCCTCTTTCTAGGAGTCACTCGAGTAATAAAATTCATAATAACTGTGCTACTTTTCACCGTGCTCTGGCTTTAAATTGTTATTCATATCAGCAAATAGGTCATGGGAAAGTTAGATTACCTTGTAGGAAAAAAAATCATAGAGCAGAGTGATGTCAAAAGCTCAGTTATCATTTCCTCGAGCTGAAAATAATGGTTAACACCTTTGGCCAGTTACCTTTTTCATATTTGTTTATAGTTAAAAAGTCACAAAACTTTTTTGTGGAAAAAAATCTCAATAGGCTAGTGGTGCTCTTTGATTATTTCACATTTTTTATCCTTAGAAAACTAGGTCAGATTAGTTCAATTATATCACCAGGGAGATAAGCCAAGTAAATGGAAGTATGACATGTGTTTTGCTTCAGTTTTTAGTACAGTTGCCTCATAATTCTCTGGAGAAGGGCAGCTATTCTCTTGATTTTGAGTGCTTCTCTCTGGCTGCATCCCCATTCATCTATATTCCCCAACTTAAAGATCCATTAGTATGTAGAATACTAGGTAGAGTCCTGATGAAGGTTTATTTGGCAAAATGTGCATCCTGTTATGCACAAGTGCATAGGATTAAAATAATAATTTCCAGTTGATTTCATGCTTCTCTAGCTTAATGGTTCTCCAATGCCACTAGTGGATCCATTATATATACTTTTATACAGAAAAGATGTACTGAGAGAAAATGTCAGCTTTTGAATAAACCTTTGTCCAGATTTACTCCAAAATGAAATTGAAAAGAAAATTGGAAATATGACTTCTAGAGGATTTACTACTTTCTCTTTTCTGGGTAATTTGATAACATGGTATTCATAATGATCACGGAAGTACTGAAGACAGTTTTGTGCTCTGCTCTACACCAGCCTGACAGCTCCTGTTTTTCCTTTAAGTGCAGTTGAATGTAATTAGCATACAGCTTGGAGCTTGATTAAAGTGTCACATTTTATAAATTTATGGTCATATTCTGTGCTTTCCTGAAAGTGATACACTCAGAATTCAACCTGACCTGCATGCTAGGCAAAGACACTTATTCATTAAAGAAAAAGGAATCTGTTTACTGGTAGTATTCAGGAGCTTCCATTCATGTCCTTATAATGTACATGTAAATGGCTTACAAAACTTTAATTTGCAAATCATTACTTGGCAAAGCAAGGGATTAAATGGATATTGATTGTTAATTTTTTGAAACAAAAAGCTATAAAATTTACATTCCTAATTATTTAAAATTAATACAAATATTAGAGTCTAATTTCTGATTAATTTGAATTTCATAGAAGCTTGTAGGTAGATTGAATTATTGGTCTCAAATTTTCAACGCTTTCTGAATCGTGGCCTTCTGCTATGAAACTTTGCAATTGCTCCAGACCCAGGAGGGGTGTGCTTTCCACCTGTTGGCATTGGGCTGTGCCGTGTGACTTGCTTTGGCCAGTGGTAAAGTGACAGCGACTAGTTCGGAGCCTAGACCTAAGAGCCTTTGTACATATCCACTTGTTCCTCTGCAATCAAATGCAAACTTAATTTCCAGGGAAACACTTTCCTCTTCATATGGAGTAGGCGTGAGTGAGAAGTTAACCTCAACTTGTAGAGCCAGTCAGGTGATCTCTCCTGAGATAAGCCAAACATGACCCACAGATGCATGATAAATATTTGCTTATTTTGTCACCCAGGTTTTGTGGTTGTTGGCTAGGGAATACTAGCTTCCTGATACAGAAATGTTGGGGAAGAATACTTAGTATGAATTAAATATGACTGAGCATATATGACAAATCGATTAACACCATGAATAAATACATTACCCACTTTTTTGGGTAATTGCTTTATTTATTGAGCAGATTTTTAAATTAATGCCTTTTAAACCTAGGGGTGCTGGGAACAGAAATTCCCTGGATCAAGTTTTTCTTTTTTTATTTAGAAGTAAGAACTCATGAGATATTAGCTACTTTCCCAGTTGAGAAATAGGGCATCTTATCAAAGTGAATTTAGAATAATTTCCTGACTTCTTAAACCTGTAACTTATGATATTGGTCAGAATTCTCATGTGAAGACAACAGAATTCATTCTGCTTAGATTAAGTACCATGCGGTTGGAGGGGGGGCTTAAATGGATTATAGAATCATTGGGAATATTATAGAATCACTGGGAAGACTGAAGAAACAGACTCTACACTGACCTTCCAGAAATGACTCTCAAAACTCACCATGGGGGCAGTGCGATGGTGGCTCAGTGGCAGAGTTCTTGCCTGCCATACTGGAGACTCAGGTTCAATTTCTGGTGCCAAAAAATAAAATAATAAAATAAATTTAAAAATCACCATGGTTTGAGGGTGCTGCTGCCTGTGCCCACACCAGGAGCATGCTGCCCCCACTGCCAGCTCCAGGACCACCCGGCTAGAGGGATGAGCCCCACAGGGACATGACCGTCTTCCTCCTCACTTAACACAGGTTTGAATCAGAGTCTCCCACTACTGCATCTTTTTCATGGAACATACAGCTAGAAGGAAGTCAGTAAATATTAGTAGGGTGTCTAGGTGATCTCAGATGTGTCAGACAATGGCTTAGGCAGCAGGAATCTAGCAGACAGAACTCCTGTACTTACAGGCCTAATGCTCCAGAGTGGGAAGCACATAGAATATATATTGTAATGGTGGGGATGATAAACTGCACCAGGAAAATAAAGAAAATAAGAGATGAGTAGGGAGTGCTGCAGGTGGAAGTGTAAAATTTAAATATCATGGTCAGGGAAAGTCTCTCTGAAAATGTGAGAGCTGAGTGGCATCCCAAAGGAGGAGAAGGCGTGAGTCATGCAGGCCTCTGGAGGAAGAGCATTCCAGGTAAAGGGAACAGCAATGTCCTGAGGGGTAGCGGAGAGAGCAGATCTAGAGTGTTAAAGGGACAGCAGGAAGGCTGCTGTGGAATCAGAGAGGGTGAGAGTAGAACACGAGGACATCAGAGAAATAAGGAAGGACCAGATTCTCTGGGTTCTTACAGACCACTGTGAGGAATTAGCCTGTTTTGTTTTGTTTTTTGACATGGGCAGGCACCAGGAAATGAACCCAGGTCTCTGGCATGGCAGGCCAGAACTCTGCCACTGAGCAACCATGGCCCACAAATGAGCCTTTTACTCTGACTCAGATGGGAAGGCACGGTAGGGTTAGACTAGATGTATGGTTTGAACCATTGTTTAAAAAACAAGCAAAATCACTCTGGCAGATGGTTTGAGAATAGACTGTATAAGGGCAAGGGCAGGAACTAAGTAATTGGAAGAGTTATATCCTTTTAGAAGGAAATGACTGGTAGCATAGAAAAGAAATTAACATTGTCTCTTAAAAACCATGAACGTTTAGATTTCTACACAGGGAAAAACCATGTAGCTGGAATTAAAGGAAAGAAAATTTAAAGTAATAACATCCTTACAAAATGGTCACAGATTCTTTTATACCACTGTTGCACATTTGAAAGAGGCTGTGCTGTCAAGGAAGACAGAGTCAGCAGTTACAGGTGAATATGGGACTTTATTAGATCAGTCATTTTTCTTTTAGTTATGAAAGACAGAAAAGCTGAATGAAAACTGGATTAATAATAATAAAATTACTAGTCTCATATGACTAGCGTATCACTGGGTATACTCTGCTCAGGGAAGAGCTCAAGTGATTTCACTACAGGACCCACTTTCTCCATCTCTCCTGTACCTGGTTCTTCTGGTGTTTGCATGTGACCTGAGTACTTCACATAATTATTGTGTTTTGGCTTTAATCCTTTAGGAAAGATCCGATTTCTTTCCCAGAAGTCCCAGCAAATGCACCATGGCATCCCATTGGAACCATCCATGAACCAATCACAAAGGCCTTGCTGGACTGGATCACCTGCCCTCCCAATGGAGGGCCTGCACCTGTAGCTAGGATGACAAAAGGAAGAGACAAGGATTGACAAATGGCTATGAGCAGAAGAGGGCAAAATGAATGTTGTGATTAAAAAAAAAAGTAGTGTCAAATACATCTGGAGTGTTTTCCCTGAGTCTCTATTAATTTGTTCTCTAACTTTGGATGTATTCCTATTTGAGCCTTACTGTCCTTTTTTAATAATTGGGAATGGAATTTGTTCTAGTTTGCTAGCTGCCAGAATGCAATATACCAGAAACAAAATGGCTTTTAAAAAGGGGAATTTAATAGGTTGCTAGTTTACAGTTCTAAGGCCAAGAAAATGTCCCAGTCAAAGCTAGTCTATAGAAATGTCCAATCTAAGGCATCCAGGAAAAGATACCTTGGTTCAAGAAGGCTGATGAAGTTCAGGGTCTCTCTCTCAAGTGAGAAGGCTCATGGTGAATATAGTCAGGGTTTCTCTCTTGGCTGGAAGGGCACATAGTGAACATAGCATTATCTGCTAGCTTTCTCTCCTGGCTTCCTGTTTCATGAAGCTCCCCAGGAGGTGTTTTCCTTCTTCATCTCCAAAGTTTGCTGGCTGGTGGACTCTGCTTCGTGGTGCTACAGCATTCTCTGCTCTCTCCAAATCTCTTTCCTGTCGCATTTCACTATAAACTGTGAGGAGAAACCAGGCTGCATTTTCCATATTTAATTTGGAGATTTCTTCTGCTAGATATCCAAGTTCATGGCTTTTAAAACCAGCCTTCCAGGCAAAGCCAGTAGTCAATTTTGCCAGACTATCTGCTATTTTAAAACAAGGATCACCTTCCTTCCAGTCTGCAATAACACGTGCCTCATTTCTGTCTAGAGCCTGGTCAGAAGTATCTTTAGAGTCGATGTTTCTACCAACAGTCTCTTCAAAGCATTCTAGCCCTTCTCTATCAGCCTTCTCACAAATCTTCCCCTTATCCATTTAAAAAGCTATTCCGTTTTTGGTATATTGCATTCTTGCAGCTAGCAAACCAGAACAGAATTTGGTACCGAGGAGTGGGGTGCTGCTGCAGTTTGCAAATACCACATATGCTGGAACGTTTTTTTGGATGGCTAAGGGGAAGATTTTGGAGGAACAATGAAGAGAATGATGGAGAGAGAATGATGGAGTGCTCGAAGAGACTGTTGGTGTAAAGGGAACCACTGCCAATCTGGACAAAAGGGGACCCAAAAGGGACAGATTGGAGTTTGCAGAGTGAGAACCATGGAAGCTCGGGTCTGAAGCCAAGAAACCTCAGCCAAGAGAGTGGACCCACCCATATACATGGAGAAGGGTGAGTTTGCCCTGAGGGCAGACAGTGAGTCCCCCATCTTGTCGCAGTGGAACAATTGTGCAGCCTCAGGCCTTTGAGAAGAAGGTACAGCATGCTCCTTGGGGACTGGGGAGAGCTTGGCTGCCACATGGAGGGGTTGAGCATGTGCCCCAGAAATGGCAGAGAGCCCAGAGGTGGCCCTGATGCCTGGAGAGAGTGGAGCAGAGAAAAAGGTTGTTTCCTCAGTGTCCCCCAAGATTGATTCAGAAAGAAATGGGCCACTGCATAGGCCCTTGGAAAGGGTGGGACTGCCACTTTCTAAAGCCAAAGGATAAATAATTTCCAGACTTTGAAATCCAATGGCGTTTGCCCTGCAGGTTTTACATCTGTGTTCCTTCCAATTTCTCCCTATGGAGATGAAAACCTGTATCCTGTGAATATCCTCCTTTGCATATTAGCACCAGATAATTTGTGTCAGATAATTTGTTTTGAAATTCATAGGTCCACAGCTAGAAGAGAATTTTTTGCACCTTAATATTGTTTAAGTTGACTCCTGTAGTTCCCAAGTTGACAAGGGGTGGACATGTGGTATTAGATTCAGTTGTCAACTTGGTCAGGTGAAGATGCCTAGTTCTGTTGCTGTGGACATGAGCCAATGGTACATGAACCTCATCTGTTGTTCATTACATCTGAAGTCAGCTAGGAGGTGTGCCTGCTGCAATGAATGATGTTTGATTTAATTGGCTGGTGCTTAAATGAGAGAGCTCAATGTAGCACAGCCCAAGCAGCTCAGCATACCTCAACTCGGCACTCACAGCTCATCCCAGGCCTTTGGAGATGCAGAAAGAAATCAGCCCGGGGAAAGTTGTTGGAACCCAGAGGCCTGGAGAGAAGGCCAACAGAGATCACTCTGTGCCTTCCCACGTAAGAAAGAACCTCAGTTGAAAGTTAGCTGCCTTTCCTCTGAAGAACTAATGAAATAAATCCCCTTTAATTAAAATCCAATCCATCTCTGGTGTGTTGCATCCCAGCAGCTAGCAAACTAGAACAGAATTCTTTATCCCTTATGTTTTTTGAGGATATGAAATGTGATAAAAGATATAAAGTAATTTATATATTGTAGGCACTCAAAATGTTAGTTCTAATCATTAATATCAATTATTGTAACAATCAGGGTTAAGTGGAATAGCATTCAAAATTTATGGTCCATGAGGGAGAACAAACTCTATAAATGATACTTAATATTTCATAGTTCATCACCTATCATCCACACTCCTTAGACATTGTTGAATTAGACACTGCCGGTCTTTGTTTCCCTTCACTAACACTAAGATGGAGTTTGTTATATGTGTTCAGTGAATGGAATTTGAAATCCTCTCTCGACTAATGAATACAATAAATGCTTGTATTGTGTCCCCTTGTCATTACTATTAGGAATACATGAGCACTTTATCAGATATCATAGATTTCATCCAATTAGTTAAGTTCTATTCCTTGACTTTACTGTTTATGGCTAGCTCAGTGAAATAATTTTCATTTGTATCACTGCTTCACAGACAACTTTTGCATAGGATGTCTAAATTGGTTTCTCCCAGAAGTAGGACTTGAAATCAGAATTTGTATGTAACTACCCTCCTGGGAGATGATTCAAGGAAACATTGGGAGAGGATGGAGAAGTGGAAGAGAAGGGATGACACTCAATAAAAGGTGGATTTCAAATCAAATACCACTATGGGTAAATTGGACTTAATATTTCTGTGTCAACTCTAGGAGCCAGTATAAAACACAGCTCAGTTATCCCACCTGATGGGCAAGGTGTTTATATACCAAAACTCATGTATTTGTGCCCAGGTCTCATGAGTCATTGGTTGAGGGATGCTCCCCAAAGGTGTCAGTTCTCTGGCACTTTGAACTTGTTGTCCATGTGGCAAGGTGGCTTCCAGGGCAGGAAACATTACTCAGGCAAAGAAATGCTGGTGTTCATAGATGGAAGTTTGGCCAGTGGGTCCTGACTTGTTTAGAAGGGGGAAGATGGCTGTGGCACAGTCAGCATCTGCTACAAATTCAGCTTAGAAAATAAGAATTTGTTTCTTTTCTTTTCTTTTCTTTCTTTTTTTTTTTTTGTGGTCATGTGCTTTGCGTACACCAAGGGCAGGTATTTAGTATTCCCTGCTTGCCAATCTTAAGTAGTTGAGTTCCCAGGCATGATATGTAGTCTTGTTAAATGTAAACTCCATTTATACATTGTTATGAAGACTGGTGCAGAAAATACACATCCCACTGTATGTAGGAAGAGAAGTACCCATCTGTGGTGAAGAGCTGCCTGCCCTTGTTTGTATATATTTTAGAGAACCATTTATTCTGAAAAGAGAATACACTCTGGCATGTGTATCTGTAAATATTGGGGCACCAGATGAACAACAGATGACATGGATTTGTGAATTGAATATTGGAATCAATTTGAGAAAATGGGAAAATTGGGAAATAGTGAGGAAAATGCATGTTGGTTTACTTAATTCCTGGTGGGAAGCTGGACAGTGGGACTTAGAACAAAGATTGATTGGATGAGGTTGTTGCAAGCTCCAGAGGTCTGGAATGATCAAGACTACTGGGCAGAGAGAATCAGAAAATCTTCAACTTTGACGTTCATTTTAATTCAACCAATCCTGAAAGCCTACGTGCTATTTCAGCCTATTAGGAAGGTATTTACCCAAGTTCTTTACTTCATGAAGCCCCTAAGAATACATTCCTTTCATCAGATTCCCAAAAAGGCTACAAGCAGCAGGAAAAATAAGACTTTCTTTTGGAAGATTAGTGTATTAGTTAGGGTTCTCTAGAGAAACAGAATCAACAGGAAACACTCGCAAATATAAAATTTATAAAAGTCTCTCACCTGACTGTGGGAACGCAGAGTCCAAAATCCATAGAGTAGGCTGTGAAGCTGACGATTCCGATGGAGGGTCTGGACGAACTCCACAGGAGAGGCTCACCAGCCAAGACAGTAAGAGCCTGTCTCTTATGAATCCTCCTTATAAGGCTTTCAGTGATTAGATTAAGCATCACTCATTGCAGAAGACACACCCCTTTGGCTGATTACAAATGGAATCAGCTGTGGATGCAGCTGACATGATCATGCTTTAATTCTATGAAATGTCCTCATTGCAACAGACAAGCCAGCACTTGCCCAAACACCATTGGCCAACTTGACACATGAACCTGACCATGACAGTCCACCCCGTGTCAACCTGGCAACTATACATACCACCTTAAACCATACCTAATTTCTAAATAAAAAACAATATGACACATTTTTTTCACCTAACAATACTCAACTGTCCTGCATATAACTAGAAACACATTAAATCTCTCCAGAATAGGGTGCAAATCCTTGGGTAATATTCATTCTTAAACTTGATGTCTTACAACTTAAATAGTATAACAGGAACAAAACAGCATTACAGTCCTTGTTTCTGTAACTGATCATGTGGTCGAAGTTCATATTTATCACTACCTTCTTCCACTACCCATTCCATGTTCCCTTTACCCTCAGCAAGCACTTCAGCTGGCCGTGGTTCTCTGCCTGGTGGGGTGACCCAAACCTTCATTCCTGAAGTTTCAGAGCCATTGGTGGTCCTGCCTGGATTGCATTGTTGCAGTTTTCCATTGATTTTAATCACAGGGCATGGTAGTACTAAAAGATGCCCTAGGGGATCTCCTATATTCCAAGAAAACTCTTCTTTACCTCCATTATGTAGTTGCAGTCCTACTTCCTCCTGATAGTCAGGGTCAATTACCCCAGACAATCCCCTTCTTGGCTTGTTGATCCAGTGGCACAAGTAGCTCAAAGTGACCAGGTGGCAGTCTTAACTTCCGGTTCAGTGGAATCATTGTTGTTTCTACTTGAGGAAGCACTCCCCTTTTTGGAACTAAAACCTGTAGACCAGCAGAGCTCAGGGTCACAGGGACAGGAAGCAAAAATTTCCTAGTGGATCATTAGGGGTAAGAGTGAGTGGTACCACTCCCATTTCCACCCCATGTTTCCGGGACCCATGGATCCTGGCTATGTGAGAAACAGCACCATACAGCGGACGCTGATTCAGAGCATATACAGCTTCCTGGAGAACATTACCCCAGACTTTCAAGGTATTGCCACCTACTTGGCACCATAAATATGTTTTCAAAAGGCCATTCCACCGTTCTATCAATCCAGCTGCTTCTGGATGATGGGGAACATGGTAAGACCAGAGAATTCCATGAGCATGTGCCCATTCCCGCACTTCATTTGCTGTGAAGTGTGTTCCTTGATCCGAAGCAATGCTATGTGGAATACCATGATGACGGATAAGGCATTCTGTAAGGCCACAGATGGTAGTTTTGGCAGAAGCACTGCATGCAGTGAAAGCAAACCCATATCCAGAGTAGGTGTCTATTCCAGTTAGAACAAATCACTTCCCCTTCCATGAAGGGAGTGGTTCAATGTAATCAACCTGCCACCATGTACCTGGCTGATCAACTTGGGGAATGGTGCCATATCAGGGGCTGAGTGTGGGTCTCTGCTGCTGGCAGATTGGGCACTCAGCAGTGGCTGTAGCCAGGTCAGCCTTGGTAGGTAGAAGTCCATGTTGCTGAGCCCATGCATGACCTCCATCCCTACCACCATGACCACTTTGTTCATGAGCCCAATGGGCAATGACAGGAGTTGCTGGGGAAAGAGGCTGACTGGTATCCACAGAATGGGTCATCTTATCCTCTTGGTTATTCAGATCTTCCTCTGTTGAAGTCACTCTCTGGTGTGCATTCACATGGGACACAAATATCTTCATGTTTTTAGCACCCACAAAGGTCCATCCACATACTTCTTCCCTAGATCTCTTTGTCACCAATTTTCCAATTATGGTCTTTCCAAGTCCCTGACCATCCAGCCAAACAATTAGCAACAGCCCATGAGTCAGTATACAAATGCACCTCTGACCAGTTTTCCTTCCAAGCAAAATGAACAACCAGGTGCACTGCTCGAAGTTCTGCCCACTGGGAGGATTTCCCCTCACTACTGTCCTTCAAGGACACCCCAGAAAGGGATTGTAATGCCGCAGGGGTCCACTTTTGGTTGGAACCTGCATATCGTGCTGAACCATCTGTAAACTGGGACTGAGTTTTCTCTTCCTCAGTCAATTCACTATAAGGAACTCTCCAAGAAGCCACAGCTCTGGTCTGAGAAGGAGAAGGTAATGTGGCAGGAGTGGAGACCGTGGGCATATGGGACACTTCCTCATGTAACTTACTTGTGCCTTCAGGACCTGCTCTGCCTCTATCTCATATATACCATTTCCATTTTACAATAGAGTGCTGCTATGCACACCCAACTTTATGGCTTGGTGGGTCAGACAACACCCAGCTCATGATAGGCAACTCAGGTCTCATGGTAACTTGGTGGCCCATGGTTAAGCATTCAGTCTCTACTAAGGCCCAGTAGCAGGCCAAAAGCTGTTTCTCAAAAGGAGAGTAGTTATCTGCAGCAGATGGTAAGGCTTTGCTCCAAAATCCTAAGGGTCT
>PVIY010038830.1:0-23583 GCA_004026745.1 Myrmecophaga tridactyla | reverse complement strand
TTTATTTGCATGGACTGCTTTTATCATCCTTCAATGTTAACTTCTGTTTGTGAATCTAAATTGTGTCTCTTGCAGACAGTTAATAATTGGATCTTACCTTTCAAATTATTTCTGAAATTCTGTGCCTTCTGATTGTAGTGTTTGGTGCATTTATATATAATATGATTATCAATATGGTTGAATTTATGCCTGTAATCTTGTTAACTGTTTTCTAAATAGCTCATCTTATTTTGTTTCACTGTTTCAGCTTTACTGTCTTCTTACATGTTAAAAAGCATATGAAATTAATTTCTGTATTGTGATATATATATACACACACATATAAACACATATTCTATGTACTCATTGAATTATGGTCTACTTTTTCTTAAAAGTTGCTATGTTAAATATTCCTCTTTAATTCTGGTGATGCTTTTTAACATGTTTTTTATTTTGCTTAATATGAGAAATTATATCTATCTCCTAGCTCTCTATATATCTATCTGTCTATTGGTAAAACAGATTCTTAAATCTTATCATTTTCCATCGTTTGTATTTATTTTTATTTTGTATTTATTTCTGTATTTTTAAATTGTATCACTTACAGATGGCATATAGCATACTTCCAACTTTTTAGAAGCAGTTTGGAAATCTATGGGTTTGAATTAATGAATTATTTACATTAAGGTAATTATTGATGTATTTCATATGTTGATATTAGTATATTGGTAAAATCCATCATTTTTCTATTTATTTTTTCTCTCTCAATTTTCTTTTCTCCTTTTGTTATTTTTCCTTGGTTCCACTTTTTTCTGATATCTTTTGAGTTCATCTAAAATTTTGTTAGTATTCCATCATTTCCTTCATTGTTTTTTAACTATACCACTTTTGATAATTTTGATGCTTTCTCTGAGGATTAAAATATACATTATTAACTTATCACAGTGTACTTTTACTTTCTAAATTTTTAACTTCTTATTTTATGTGTTACACTTCATACGTGATAGTGTAAGTATACATCTCTTTAAGTTAATTTTGTCATATATTTTTAATTCTACATACCTTATAAGCCATATATTTTATTGAGGTTTTATTTGGCTTGAAACAGTTACTTATCTGTAAATGAAAACAATAAAAATATAATAGAGTTTTATATTTACCCAAATAATTAGCTTGTACAATATAATCCATTCCTTCCTGTAGTTGCAAGTTTCCATCTGATATTCTGTGAAAGTGTAAAAAAAAAATTCCTCTGTTATATTCTACTTCATAAGCCTTTTGGTAGCAAATGAATTCAGCTTTCTTACTAGGTGACATCTCAATTTTACATTCTTTTTTGAGTATTTTTACTGGATGAGTTTTTACTGAATATATTATTCTGGGTTGTTTCTTATTCTTTTTTAATTTTTTAAAGAATTTTAACAGTGTTATTCCACTGTCTTCTTTCAACTCTTTTCTGATGTGGTCAGTCATTTTTGCATCATTATTTTCTTTTCTCTAAGTAACATTTCCTCAAGATTTTCTCTTTATCATTTTCCTTTATTTTGAATATTATTCATCTAAGTAAGTCTTCCTTTGCATTGCTTGCTTGAAATTTGTTGAACATCTTTTCTTTAAGTAGATGTTCTCAACAATTTGGAAAAGTTGTAACTATTATTTATTTATTTTTCTTCCTCCAATAATGTCTTTGTTAAATAATTGTATTTCCATGGGTTAACAAGGCTCTGTCTGTTTTTTTTTGCATTCATTATTCTTTTGATTCTTCATACTGGATAATTTCTATGGTGTTTCATTTCCAATACCCTTTCTTCTTCCATTTTCAATCTGATATTTAGTCCCATCTATGAATTTTTCTCTTCAGGTATGTACTTTTTCAGTTCTAGAATTTTTTTGTGCTTCTTTTTCATAGTCTTCACATCACTACTGGCATTCTTCATTTACATAATCATAAAATGACCCTAAATATATTTTCTAATATGTCCTTAACATATTTATATGGGTACATTCTCTGCTAATTCCTATACCTGCTTTATCTTGGCATTTATTTATATTGAACACATTTATTTATGATTATATTTTACAAAATCCCTGTTTTTTCTTGCTTAGTATTTTTATTTGTGCTGAAAATTGTGGATAATACAATATAAAGTACCTGGAATTATGTTGCCTGTCTTCAAAGAATGTTAAATTTTGTTTGGAAATATACTTTGTTCTGATGGCTTGTTTTGACTCTGTGCAGGGTGGGCTTTGGGTTTTGGGTTTTGGTAGGCCAAATACGGAGTGTCCCTTATTCTAAGATAAAGACCCTGCTCCAAAAAGTTAACCTTAATGATGTCTCAGCTGGGTCCTTGGGTATTAGTAAGATGTCTCCATACTTTCTGCACCTGAAATCCTATACCTCAAAGTATTTTGCACAGCTAGTATTTCTACTCTCTCCTGAACATGAAAAATAACTGTCTGCTAAGTGTGAGGCACCTTACTTGTTTTCTTCTTTCTGGGAGCTCAGTCCCATGATGTGCATGCTAATGGCTAATAAAAGATGTTCAAAAATTATGCCTGGTTTTCAGTTGAAAGATTAGTTCAGTGCCAGACCTATTCTGTCATTAGAAACAGAAATCTCATTTTGTGAATTTTGATGTACACACCCAAAACAATAACAACTAGATCATATTGGATGCTTGCTCAATAGTGCTTGTTAGGCACCTCTTAATTTAATAAATACTGAAATGTAAATATAAACTGTGCTTCTTAAAATCCAGGTAATATAGTAATTTGTTTTAAAAAACTCAAGTTGGAAGATTCTCAGTGTTTACAAATCATGGGAGAAAGCATAAATAAAAAAACAATCAATTTGTTAGTGGACTATGGTCAGAGCATATTTCTCTTATGTGGGCTGAAGCCAACAGAGCTTGGATGCATTCATTTGTTCATAAACTACTGCTTCCTGTGGAGACAGTGTCCTTTATGGGCAATGTGCTATGGATGAATTTGAATATTTTTTTCTAAAGTTTTGATAGCTATACTTTGGGCAGGTGTCAACTTCTCTGGTTTAATATTTTTCCTGAATTTGAAATAAAAACACCATATTAAGGAATGAGTTTTTCATGTTCATGTTTTTCAACATTACATATTACCTCCTAAAACCTGAGTCTATTGCTTTGAAACGTGTCTGCCACAACTCTTTATGTGACCTGGTCCAAATGATTTCACTCACGGGGTTTTATATTCTAACCACTATATTTCAAAGATTAAAGTCCTTTCTACAAACATTCACTCAGAAGCCACTCTGTGGAAGACTCTGTACAAGACACAATTCAGACCAGGAGAGGTAACAGAAAGCATCAAAGCCCATGAGTTATGTCATTTTTTATATTAATATTAATTTTTAAGTCATCTGATTAGAATAAATGATGACCAGTAATGTAAAAATCCCATGAGAAAGAACTCCTGATTGCACAAAACAATCAGCTCAACATGATCACACATTGAGATAATCATATTGTACAATCCCAAGAGTCTAGTGAGTGTGAGTCTATACCAATTTTTATTTTTCCCTGAGTGTCTTCTTGTAGTAACTTTGTAATTATTTCTTCAGGGTATGCTGAAAAAGTACTTTAGGGATAAAAGCTCTAAAGTGCAAGGTGCATATAAATTGTTCTAAGCAACTCATTTCTTGGACCACTAAGTGTCTCTGAGACAATCTTTCAAGTGCTTAAGTAGGAATTAAATTGCACTTTCTCTTTCAGTAAGCACTTAATTAAATTCATCAATTTACAAATATTTCTAGACCATCTTTTCAAAGGTAGTCACCTTATAAAGCTAATTTATCAACTAATTCAGGGAGAAATAGACACAGTCAAAGAGGAATCATATTTGTTGTAGCAAAAAATAGAGCTCTTACAAAAATTTATACATTTCTCTTTAAATAACTGGGAAGAATAACTTTTGGGAGCAAATTTAACTAGGTAGCAAGTCTATTTCCTAAGTGAATACTCAAAATAATTTTCACTGACACATCACTGGCTAGTAAAACCCATGATGGGGAAAACATGAGCTAGAATTTACATTCATGCATAATCATCAGCTAATGTGCCCTGGTTTTGTGAGATAAGGCAATGGAAGACAAGACTGAGAGAAGGTAGAAACTGTGAACACATTCCAGTATTATATTGCTACCTAAGATATTTGCATTTTAACTGGACCTAAAGAGGACAAACTTACCTCCAGAAGAACTTTTCAAAAAGTAATTCTTAGACACCATGACTTGTGTAGAGTTGAACTTTCACTTTTATTTACTGCTTTTCATTTCTTTGAATGGGAGGACAAAGGAAATCCTTGAAGCTTTGAATTTTACCAAGTATTTACCCTTTTTACCCCATTACCATAAATGACACCCTGGTTTTCTCTTCCATAATCACTATCATTATAAATGTAACAATATTTTTGCATCTTTCCATAATCAAGAATAAACATATATGACTAGATATTCCTGTAAATCAAATTTATTAGCATGAATAAATAAAATTTCATAGTATTGAAGCAGTGAACTCTCATGTGAAGTTTTATTTCAGTTAGTATCTTTCAATAAGAATCTTAGACTTCTGAAAATTTCACTGACTTCTAATCACTGATAAACTTTAGATTAGACACAAATACCATAGAAAACCCTTGCTTGAAAGACTATCTCTTTTTTTTTCATGGCCAGGCACGGGAATCTCTGGCATGGCAGGCAAAAACTCTGCATGCTTAGCCACTGTGGCCCACCCTAAAAGACTCTCTTTTAATAATAATACCAATTATTATTAGGTACCCCACATAATTGAGGAGTAGTTATTTATCTGAGTGATATTTGTCACAGAAATCAAAATATTTATTGCTATTAGACAACTGGTTCTACAACCTCTCCATACTTCAATATTAATTACTTGGCAATTGAGATAGGAATTAGAAAATGTAAGAATCAGGTGGGAAATATTTTGCTAGTGCTTGCATAAATATGAAAGAAGAAAGCAATCCTTCTAAAAAACAGAGTACATTTGGGCAGTAAATACTAAATAAGAAGCTATCAAATGTGACCCTCACAGTAATTAATCATAAACTCTGACATCCCAGCAGTGCAAGCTCTCAAAGCAGTTGCTTATAGAAATAGAAATAATCTTCAGCTGAATTTCTATGAACTATTTCATGATTATTCAGTTACTTTCAATAGAAAAAGCCCTTACTTGAATGCAGCAAATTTGTTTATAATAAAGATTTACCAAAACATTTTACATTTGCTGATAATATTTATTTTATGCTTAATAAGTTAGTATATATACACACATAGTGTTTCTTAATTTTACACTAAGACTCACCAGAAATGAAACATACATTTTTAATGCCATTATATACATGACTTAGAATAATCTCCTCTTCAGGGAAAAGGTATTACAGAAACTTCAGGTCTTGGTGGTCTATTCTTTATTGACATATTAAGATGAAGTTTCCCAGATACTTTTACTCCTTAACATGTGAACTAGGCAAGAAACTCAACTAGAGGAGTCTTGGGAAGTGGGCCATGGATGACAAAAGAAGGCGGAACAAAAGAGAAGGGAGAAAATAAGCAGGTATTGCCCAAGAACAGCTTAACTTGTAATAATTTTAAGAAATAAAGTAAAAATACGTGGAAATTAGGAGATAATTTCAAACATTTGGAGTTTGCCTTATGTGCTATATCCACATATATATAATTTGCCTTATGCCTTACACCAGATACTTAATAGATGACCATTAATAATTGTTAAATATGACACATTAATCAAACACATAATAGTATATGGTGTCTAGCTGTATAGATTACTTTTTTGAGAATTGAACAGATTTATGCCCACCTGCAACTGATGTGCAAAACTCTGATGTCAGTCTAGTCAATTTACTCTTTTTTTAACTTTTCTTCAATTTTTTCTGTCTGTTTCTGTTCTCTCCCTTTTATGGAGTGGCTCTTGCATAGTCAGGATTTGCCCCAAGGATATTTTTTTAACGAATAATAAATTCAAAAGTTCATTACTATTCAACCTCATGGCAAAATTGAATGAAGGGCAGTGCGATGGTGGCTCAGCAGGCAGAATCCTTGCCTGTCATGCCAGAGAACTGGGTTTGATTCCCGGTACCTGCCCATGAAAAAAATTAAAAATTTGAATGGAAGAATTTTCCCAAGCAATGCAAAGAATTTATTATCTCCTTGTATTTTGTTCAGCTATTCTGGTGCAAGGATTCTAGCATTATCTGTGGCCATAGTGAAATTAAGGATTCTTAACCTAAAGAGTATGAGCCCTTTTCAAAGAGTAAGCTTGAGAAATGCAGCAGATTCTTGCCCACCCCTTTAGTTCAAAATGCATATGGATATATAAAAGGCTCTGAGAATTCTTGCAAAAGAAATTCCATTTTATATTTTTTGCAAAACCTGGTACTTTTCAGATTGATTGTTGCACAGTACTCCTTCCCCAAAACCCCATTTTGTTGTCTGATATCCAGTACTTTTATTGAATGCAATTTTGCAAATACTAATCTGAAAACACAGGTGACAAGACACAGCATTTATTTGTGTTCCCATTTTCCCATTCTTCATTATAACTGTGCTACATCTGTTGTAGGCTTTTCTAAAGGTGAACTGAAATAGAAGCAGTGTAATTACTTTGTTAAAATGAATTATCTACATGCATGCCAAGAAGTACTATTATTATTTAAATATTTATTTTCTTCCTGAGCTGTGGAGCAATCCACAGATTGCTGCATCTTTGTAAAAGAAAGGGTAGGAAACAGGCAGTATAAATTCCAGTTTCCCTTTTGTTATTTTAAATACATTAGCTGAGAGCCTGTATGGCATTAAAACAGAAAATTTATTCATACTAAGGTGAATATTTTCCAAAATGATCCTTCCTCCTGGGAATCGAGGAAAGAGCACTTTAAATACAAAAATCCTGAACATCTAATGATTTATTTCCTTCACAATAGTCAAAGTTGTAGTTTTAAGCCTTGTAATTTTTTATGTTTCAAAGTAACAGCTAGTGTGAGTTCTAATACATTGCACTACTTGTCTATAAGATGCACATACACACACATGCTTCAAAGCAATAGTGAAGATAAAGTCAAAAATATGTATCTCAGGTTACGAGTGTCTAACTTCTTGCCTTGCTATTGCTGTTGAAAGGATTTTCCTGGTTTGCTTACCGTTTCTTAAAGTAATTTTTTGCCAAGTTAGAAAATCCATTCCTACATCCATGTGGAATAACTTTGATTTTTCTTGCAAGCCTCCTATCTCTGAATGCATTGTTCCTGGAAGTTCTTGTCTTCTGAGAAAATCCCTTAACTAGGGATTTCAGATCCCAGTTAAAGGTTACTTTTCTTTGATTTCTATTATCATTATTGAGCACAATTAGTCGTTTTGTTCAAATTTTTATTATTGTACTAATTATACTTTACTTAATTTTCTCTTCATATGTCTCTTTTCACAAAGATACCAACCAGCCTTCCCAAGGCAAGCACTGATTTCAGTCATACTTACCTTTTCAGCAAAATAACTTGTATACACATGGAGTTCAGTGCAGTTTGTCTACAAACACTTTCTTTTTATCACGACTAAGTCTTGTAATATCCTGTTAGCATCAAACAGACAATATAGTGGCTCAGTGGCAGAACTCTCACCTGCCATGCCAGAGACCCGGGTTGGATTCCTGGTTCCTGCCCATGCGAAAAAAGACAGTATAGCTAACTTTTGCAGATTTCTGATTTAATTCCTACCAGTTTAGAAATTGGAAATATTCATGTAGTGAATGGCATCATACTGAAATGTTAACTGCATCTTAGTGAACATCAAACCTGAAAATTTTGTATTGTGCCCTGATTCAATATTGTACTAAAATTGAACTAATTGCTAAAGTTTTATATTTGACATACTACCTGTAAAACTGATGAATTCTGATGAGTTTAAAATTTGAAGCTTTTGCATTCTGGGAATATGGGGCCCACACTACAACCTGGGAAAAATTTATTTGGCATGAGCAAAATATATTATTTGTTGATTCTTTAGATTGGAAACTACTCTTGAGTTCAGCTCCATCTACTCATATGATCAATTCACTTCACTCATTTCTATTATCTAAATGGCTCCCATAGGCATTTCAGTTTGTGATTATTTGACTTTTTTGCATCATTAATAAAATAATGTACAACATAACCAGGAATCCATATATGAAAAGGATATTCCCCCAAATCTTGGCACAGTGCTTTCTCATTTTATCATTCCATTAATCAGTATTATCTAACCTGATAATATCTGAAAGTATAATCCTTACATCACAAGTAGAATTTTCTGAACTTATGTTAAGGTTTTTTCCACTTTTCTTGGTCAGTTATTTTTTCTAATAACTTCTGAATAATACAATGTAGAATATTGAAATATTTACCTATGTTGCTAGGCGGCTTAGAGTCAAATTTTTGTTTACCAGTAACAGAAATTTGCCAAATTTTGTAATCCACTGTAAACTCCTTAAATTCTTTCTGGGATAAATGGAGAACATGGATGAATAATCTAACAAATACTATGATCACAATTTCAAGAATGCTCTTTTTTCCCTCTCCATGTCACTTCTGCTTTACTCATCCATGTTCTGCTCACAACCAACAGTAATTCATAAAGACTCTGTTCTTTCCAAACTTGGGGACCTTATATTTTATTTATTATGTAGGAATCATATAATCTACTATATCATATGGATATAGAAGTAAATCCAGTTGTAGAGAGTTTCTTTCAAGCCTCTGTAATTCCGGGCTGTCCAATGCAGAAAATGGGCAATGCATTCCTCAAAATTGAAACTTCTAAAGATTATTCCTTTACATATTTCACATTCTGTGAGTGAGCACAAAAGTGTTTTCAAAATACATCACCATTTTGTTCAAAACTAGTCCCAGGCTCTGTTGGTTTGAAAGGATGTATGTCCCTTAGAAAAGCCATGTTTTAATCTAAATCCCATTTCATAAAGGCAGAATAATCCTTATTCAATACTGTATGTTTGAAATTGTAGTCAGATCATCTCCCTGGAGGTGTGATTTAATCAAGAGTGGTTGTTAAGCTGGATTAGGTAATGACATGTCTCCACCATTTGGGTGGGTCTTGATAAGTTTTTGGAGTCCTATAAAAAAGGAAATATTTTGGAAAATGAGGAGATTCAGAGAAAGCAGAGCAGAATGGCATAGTCATGAGAAGCAGAGTCCACCAGCCAGCACCATTGGAGACAATGAACGAAAATGCCTCCTGGGGAGCTTCATGAAACAGGAAGCCAGGAGAAGAAGCTAGTAGATGATGCCATGTTTGCTATGTGCCCTTCCATATAAGAGAGAAACTCTGACCGTGTTCACCATATGCCTTTCCAGATGAGAGAGAAACCGTGACTGTGTTTGCCATGTGCCTTCTCACTTGAGAGAGAAACCCTAAACTTCATCAGCCTTCTTGAACCAAGGTATCTTTCCTTGGATGCCTTAGATTGGACATTTCTATAGACTTGTTTTAGTTAGGACATTTTCTTGGCCTTAGAATTGTAAACTAGCAACTTATTAAATTCCCCTTTTTAAAAGCCATTTTGTTTCTCATATATTGTACTCTGGCACCTAGCAAACTAGAACACAAGCTAAATAAAGAAATGATAGCTATAGTGGACTATAAATTACAGATGATGATTCAATCCATTTTTAGATAAATTTCAGCAATACTTCCCCTATTCTAAACAAGTTTGAGTCACAGTAGCCATTTTTTTAGGACTCATCTGCACATTATATGCCCAGCTATTTGGGGCCGAGGCCTTCTGAGGACTACCAGCTTCTACATTCTTTGTCTATCTCTAGTAATAGCTGTGAGTGAGGGTGAGTGAGTGAGAAATAGACAGAGAAAGGTGAGAAAGAGAGAGAGAAGATAACTTCTCATTCACCTTCTTAATTTATTTTCACTCATCTAAGTCATCAATGCTGGTACCTAAGAAAATGCCCAGAGAAAATTCCACCTTGGTGACTGAATTTATTCTCTTTGGATTGAGGGATTGCCCAAAGCTTCAGCCCATCCTTTTTTTTTTTGCTGTTTCTGGTGATCTACTTGATCATTTTTGGGGGGTAACCTTGGGCTACTGGTTTTGATCAGAATAGATTTACACCTCCACACACCCATATACTTCTTCCTTGCCAGTTTGTCCTGCCTGGACTTATGCTATTCCACTGATATGACTCCGAAAATGTTAGTGAACTTCTTATCAGAGAAGAAAACCATTTCCTATGCTGCATGCTTAGTCCAGTGTTATTTTTTCAATGCCATGGTGATTACTGAAAAGTGTTTGTTAGCTGTGATGGCCTGTAATAGATACATGACAATATGTAATGCTTTACTTTACAGGAGCAAGATGTCCAAAGAGTGTGTATTTGGCTGATTGGTGGTCCACATGTCTATGGGTTTCTTAGTGGCCTGATGGAAACCATGTGGACATACCGCTTGACCTTCTGTGGTTCTAACATCATCAACCACTTCTATTATGCTGACCCACCTCTCATCCAACTCTCCTGTTCTGACACTTTCATTAAGGAAAACTCCATGTTTATGGTAGCAGTATTTAACCTCTCCAACTCCCTTCTCATCATCCTCATCTCCTACGTCTTCATCCTCATAGTCTTCTTGAGGATGCTTTCTGCTGAAGGCAGGTGCAAAGCTTTTTCTACCTGTGGGTCTCACCTGGTGGCAGTGACTGTGTTTTATGGGACCCTGGTCTGCATGTATGTTAGATTTCCCACAGACAAGTCAGTGGAGCAATCCAAAATCATTGCTGTTTTCTATACCTTTGTAAGCCCTATGTTGAACCCCATCATTTATAGTCTGAAGAACAAGGATGTGAAACTTGTTTCTGGAAAATGACCATGGGAAATGCACTTTCAAAATTAAATCACATTGCATCTCCCTTTATAAATCAGATTAAAGATCTATATTTGAGAACTGGATCTAAATTTAACATCATTTATAGTAAAGTCAAATTTAAATCCATAATAAAAAAAAGAAAAAAGGAAATAAAAAATAAGTCCATAATAAGCAACTATAACTATAACAAGTCACAAAAGACACAACAGATGATTTATAGTCTTACAAGTGAGATATGAGTACATGTGTGTATGTGTGTGGATGTGTATGTAGGTTTGGAGGATAATTGCTCTTTCTAGTTTTATATTATAAAATTTATAATTCTTATAGTAAAATATTCTGAAGCTATAGAAGAATATAAAGTAAAAATTCAAAGATTTCCCTTTTCATTCCACAACCCTGCTTTCCCATTCTGCCTTCCTTATAGTTACCATGATTAACAATTTCTTAAGTTCCCTTAAATTTTCTATATATCTACAAAAAATGTATGGTTATTGAAACATGTACACAAAAATATAAATATCATATTGGCAATCATGATTCTATTGCAGTTACTCTTCAAGGGCTTCTATTTTATGGTTGATAAGAAAGTGACCACAACTGCTGATAAGACTTGCTTGTCACCTTTAGGACTGACGTCTTATAATAAGACTTCCTTGCCCCAGACTGCCACCCACATATTTCTCCCCACTTGTGAGAGCCATTCTAAATAAGACACCTTCCTTCTTCAGCCACAAAAGTAAATCACAATCAGAAATTCCAAAGAATATCAGTTTAGATTCTTAACATCTCAAGTAGGCAAAGGATGCTTTTTACAAATATGCATGGTGGAACCTCAGAAGAAATCGTGACTTCTGTAGAATTTATCCATGACACTTCATACTCCTCAGTTTTGGGTTCCTTCATGCCTTCCCTCACCTTTGCCCTGTTACCTATTTTTCAAGATGGGCCAGATATTTGAAATTTGTACCAAAGAACATACTGTTCCCATAGTTGTCATCTGCCATAATTAATCATTATCTTTAAATTTTAGAGTAAAATAAGGTGAGCCTTTTTTAAGTCTTCTATGTCTAAAGGAAGCATAACATGTTTCAGATGTAACATTTCTGGTGAACTTGAATTTGCACAGCATTAGCAAAGTTGAGGAATTGTTCAACCACTATAAGCCAAGCATTATTTCTAGAACCAAGAAATCTTCAAGAAGTACTATGATTGTACAGTTTTGTAAGGAAGTGAAAACATAAGGAGGAAATTCAATGCAATGTGTTTACCACTATGCCATAAGAATATGAAAGTGCTGGTATAATTTAGGAAAGAGGCAATGGATTGTGGCTATCCCTAGACAAGAACTTCATTCTTTGTACACCATCCACTCCCACTCCACCTATAGATCCTAGAACAATGTTTTATCAGACCATCAGGGTCTGAACAAACTAAGTGTTAAAACTGATTTGTTGCCCCATAGTAGATATTACTTTCTTTTAAAAGGAAAAGCTGCAGTAATTTGTCACTTCCCCTCTTCAAAATATTTTCTTCGGTTTACTTCAAAGCAGCTTTCTTAGAGCTGATTTCTGCTCCATATCTCTCACAGGGTAATATTCCAATTGTTCATTCTATATTATTCCATAGAATTATTTCTATATCTCTCTATTATTAGACTTTGTTATTCCAATATTTTTCATTTAAAAGTCAGATTTTCTACAAATTCTGTCAAAACACACATATCAATAACTACTTGTGTAAGGTCTTACATTCAATTAATAGTTTATTTGATGTCTGTGTATACCCACACTTAATTTTGTAAAACTAGTCCTTGTATTAGCCCAAATTTTCTGAGCTAAGGGTCCATGCTTCTATCTTTAAGACTGAGCACAGTCCTTGGAACCAAGTAAAGGTTCAGGATGCATGAAACATGAAATAAGAAATGAATCACACTTTGAAAGTCAACACAATAGCACAATTTTTCACTATTTTAGAAAAATGTATTCAAATGGACAAAGAAATGCCCTTGAGGAAATACATTAGTTAGTTATAAGCTGAGGCATTTTTCAGAAATATGTGACCCATCTTGATATTGATACTTTTGACTGACCATAGCAATATGCTATCAATTATGATACCCTCACACATGCAATTTCAAGACAAAAGAGGAGTTAAAACAAGTGATATCATTGACTCATTTGTTGGAATTTTACTATCAGCCTTAAACTTTTTTTTTTGGCATGGGCAGGCACTGGGAATCAAACCCGGGTCTCTGGCATGACAGGCAAGAATTCTTCCTGCTGAGCCACTGTCTCACCACCCCAGCCTTGAACTTTTGAAGTTGATTTTGCTGGATTTTATGTGAATTGAGTAAACTGAGTAATATGTTCATGGAAGAATCTAGGAGAAATAGGAAAAAAACTGGTTTATATTTCCCTAGGACACAATAATTATGATAGGATATTTTGTAATATTTTCCCCTACCTATATGAAAGATCAGCACTTACTGGTTATTTCTGCGAGGGAACTTTATAGCCAAATTATAAAGGCAATTGTATAAGCCTAATACCATTATTCATAAATCAGATACTTTGTTGCACTGGATGCCTGAAGAAGGTTTAGATATGCACATATATGAAAAGACAAAGGGGTGAGAGAAAAATAATAATGTCTGCCCAAGTTCAAGAACTTTTAAATAAATGTTTGATTTAATTTTCCCAATGGCACTATGCACTCCATTTTATAATACAAATTTAAAGATAAAGAAATGGAGTCTCCCAGTTTAATCATTCATTTAAAATCATGTAGCCAAAAGGCATTCATATTTATCCCCCTACAAAATTCATTTATATCTTAACATAGGATATGCATTCCATCAGATTGGACTCACGAGAAAAGTCATGTAATAAATACAATCATTTTCTGTTTTCTTAAAATGTTGACAAGGTATTTACAGCTGCATGCACATTGACTAATATAATTCAGTATGAGAAAACATCTTATTTTATAATGTATAGACAAATCCAGTTTATTGGATTAAGTGAGCTCTGAAGTCAGAGCCTGACTCTCTCATTTATCTCCTGAAGTAATAGTAAAATGCATGAGCTATGGAATCAAAGTTACTGAACAACTTAGTCAACCTCTTTCTACCTCAGATTCTTTCTCTGTAAAATGAATATATAATACTTTCTCATAGAGTTGCCATGTATCAGAAAATGTTGAAAACTTATAAAGCACTTAGTATCATAGCATTTGTTCAATAAATATTAAGTCCTGTTTATCATTAGCTAGACAGTTACTTCACGTATCTAAGACAAAATTTCATGTCTTAATTTCTTGCATTTTTTTCTTTGATATACTGCTCACTCTTTGGAGAATATGCATTTATATGCTTTGTTATTTTATTAATGCCTGTATTTCCATGATATTGTAAATGCCACAAGGTCAGAAACATTCTTTTGAAAGAAATTGTTTCTCTGTCACTTAGCATGGTACATAGTAAGCACTTTTTGAAAAAATAGATTTAAAAAATTAGATATTATCAGGAATATGCAGGTAGTTCAGTGGTAGAATTCTCACCTGTCATGTGGGAGACCTGGGTTCAATTCCTGGCCCATGCACTTCCCCAAAGCAAGCAAACAAACAAACAAAAAACAAACAAGTAAGGCAAAAATTCAGCAAATGTTACTGCAATACTCACATGGAAAAAGAATGAAATGTGACCCCACATAAAGTATGCAAAAAAATTAGATATTATAATACTCTTCTTATAAAGTGATGGAAAAGAAGGCATATATATATAATTTACAAATGGAATTTTAAATTGTATAATTTCTTCATGTATAATCAGTCCATTTTTATTTACTTAAAAAGAAGAATTCATCTGGAAATGTTCAGAATAAATCAGATCAGAGAGAAGGAATTTTGCTGCCTGAGGTTGACCAGCATTCCTGATTTGCAGCTTGCTTTCTTTGTCTTCTTTCTAATAATTTGTATTTTCTGTTTTGTAGAATTCTTGGATTTAATCATCTGGATCACACCTTCATATTGACTTTTCACTAATCTGCTAATCACACAAATTCTGGTGAATTTTTTATTTGAGAAGGCTATTAGCTCATTTGTTGGAACAGTATAACATAATCATATTCCTGTTTAATCAATATTTTGTCCCTGGTTCAATCTATGACAATCATGTCCACAGGTTCATCTGCTCTCCATTTAGTTACAAAATTGGGTCCAAATGGTTCCACATTTATATGGTCATTGTTATTGTCATGGTCAGGTTCATGTGTCAACTTGGTCAAGTGGTGGTACCTGTTTGTCTGGTTGGGCAAGTGCTGGCCTGTCTGCTGTGATGAGAACAGTTCATAGAATTAAATCATGATCATGTCAGCTGCATCCACAGCTGATTCTATTTGTAATCAGCCAAAGAGTAGTGTCTTCTACAATGAGTGATGCTTAATCTAATCACGGGAAGCCTTTTAAGGAGGATTCAGAAGACACAGGCTCTCTTGCTGCTTTGGCCAGTGAGCCTCTCCTGTGGAGTTTGTCCAGACCCTTCATCAGAATCGTCAGCTTCACAGTCTGCCCTGTGGATTTTGGACTTTGTGTTCCTCTGGTCACATGAGACACTTTTATAAATATTAAAGATATGCTTCTGAAAGAGCATGTAACAGAGGACAAAAGGAACAGATTATCACCTACAAGATTGGCAGAGGACAGTCAGTTTCCTGTGAACTTTTGTCCATCCATTTAAAATTGCCTTGAACCTCCTTACCATCTATTCTGTGCCATTTAGAAATCTCAAATATTCACAAATAGGACGACATTCACATACTCACATATCACATCACAACTCTATTGGAGGTAGGTGAAAGTAAATATTCACTGTAAAAAGTAAAAATCACAATTTAAGAATTGATCATATTCATTCTTTAAATTTTCTGCCTGCATTCCAGCAACAGAGGATTTTTTCACTGGTTCTTTGCTTAGTTATTATGAAGCTGGGGATTATGCACTCAAAATCCAGAAATAATAATCACCACTCCAGACTTAATGGGTCTGCTCTAAAATCTTACAATTTAGGCCCTTTTTCCTACAAACATTTTCTAAAAGTGACCATGACATTGTTGTTCTTTTGGTTCTGGCTTGTTGTGTCTCACCAAGTGTCTCACATATTCATTCACATCACTGCATACCTCGCAATTTTGTTCCTTTTTGTAGAAACACAGCCTTCATCATAAGTATACACCATCGTTTACCAATCTACTTCTCCATCAGTGCATCCTTCAGCCACCTACATTCATTGGGCATGATGTAGAGGGCCTGAAGTCCACAGTCCAACAACATTCTCAATTTTAAATAATTTCATTGTCCCCAAGAGAAAGAAAACCAATAAGCACACCCTCACCAAATAGAAAATCTAAGCTTCTTCTTAACTAACTTCTCCTTGTTATTTCCCTCTGCTGTTGCTGTGGTAGTGCTGATGGTTTCCTTTTGAACATAGCTCAAAGCACGCAACAGCAGTTTTCCCCTAAAGCTTTAACTTTTGCATAAGATTAAAAAACATGTTTATAATACTGATCTGGTTAAACCAAAGTAAATCAATATATGAGGTAAAAATAACTTTGTTTATGTTTATATTTTAAAGCTTTAACTTTTGTATAAATAAATAAAATGTTTATTTTGTGCAAAACTTGTGCTGTCTCATTTAATCTGTCTAATAAATAAAGCTGGATTAGATCATGAATTAAATATTTTATTTATAAACTTTATTTAATATAAAACCTGGAATAAAGAATGAAATCTTAATGTTTTATACAAGTTAATGTTTTATACTCTGCATTTCAGAATATTTGGGACAAAAACAAAAAGTGTCTGCAAAGTCACCAGAAAAAATAAAACTATTAAGAATTCCCCAGGTGGGCAAGCTTAACATTTTCTTAAGCAAGAAGAACTCTCAATTTAATAGGCTGAGGCCTCAGTTTTAAGGCTTGCCCTTATGAAATTATTTCTATAAAAGTAAATGAAACCTATTTAAAATTAGTGCCTATAAGCCATCTCCAGAAAATCTCTGCTGCTGCTCAACTGTGGTCTCTCTCTAAGCCAAACTCTAAACTTTCCCCCAACATGGAACATAGTTTCCAGGAGTACAAACATGGCAGTGGCAGTGTGAAACATAATAAGCCCTGAAACTGCTGGGCGTAACTGGCCCTTGCACTGTGAGACATAAGCTCTAAGGATGAAGCTGGCCCTAACATGGATAAACTGGCTAAAATAAGGAAAAGAAATAAAGTTCCAATGGTTAAGAGATTTCAAATTGAGTTGAGAGATTATTCTGGAAGTTACTCTTATGCAAGATTCAGCCAAATACTGTAAACTGCCACAAAAATGCAGCAACCCCCAACCAACAGTGTTCCTAGAAACCCTAATTATATCTGGTGCTGTATGTAATTTTACTTATTAAGCTTGTTTTTCAGAAATTTGAAAACTCCAAGTAATTGCAATGCCAGAGAAGCTTTGAAACCTGAAGATTCTAAACTCTCCAAAAATAACAACTAGTTTCATCATTCCTCCCTTTGCCTTTCTCTCAAATCTTCTTTTACTCTTCTCCACCAGTTTACATGCTATACTGTTCCCCATCATTGAGCCCTTATTATCCTCCTGTTAATTTTCCTCCTAGCCCCCTGCCTCTTACAATGTCTGTCTAGATTTGTTCACAGGTCAATTGCAGCCATAACCAACCAGCAGAATTCTGAAAACATACTTCTGCTACAGCTCCTGTTGCATGAAAACACCGCCACCTGTTCCAACAGAAAATGCACAAAAACTCAATTAAAAATGCCCCCAGTCAGCTTGGAGCAATTTATTCTCCCTTAACTTCACCTGCACTCTGCAGGAAATAGTCAAGAAAAGAACATAATGCCCCTAGTCTTTCAAAGTTGCTTTGAGTTAAGCTAAGGCATTTGCCAAAACCTAACACCAGCTTCATTCAATTTTATTAAAAAGAAAAGGCAGGAATGTTAGGTCTTAGGAAAAGAATTCTAAGAGCAAAAGGAACTCAATGCAGAACTCCTTTCTGCCCCCCTCTTCAGCATCCTTGGCAGGTACAAGGATCTAGATATAAACCAGTTGCCATATTGGCTGGTGTTATATCCTCCAGATGGTGAATGAAAACACTCAGGATAACTGGAAATAGGTCATAATCTGTCTATGCTGTTTACACGCTCCCGTATCAGTGTCTCACCCTGCCCAATACATACAGTTGCACATCAAAGGAGAATACCTCAGCAATCTATCATACCCTAAGTCAGCAAGCCACCATCCAATCAAAGGACAATACACCACTTAGTGGAAGCCCTCCCTTCCTGACACCACTTTCCCTTCAAGACACAACTTCCAGAAAGAAAAAAAAAGCCATTTTTCTCTCCTTTCACTGACTCCCACCTGTCTACTTTCTCACTGAATTTTATCTCTTCAATAAATCTGTTAAGCTTTGACTTGCTGTCTCATGTGGATTCCTTAAGGACTCTGTGACTAACAAGAACTATTCAAAAATATGCCCCCAATTACTCAGATTGGAAGTACTAAGGCCAGAATGCGAACTGAACAGGCTGACTCCAAAGCTCTTGTTTCTAACAGTGCCCTCTAATGTCCGTAGTAGTATATGCTTTGTACAAAACCTGAAAAATATGCTATTTTTAATATCTATGAGGCACAAGAATACTATAGCATTGGTTTGAAGGTGATATGAGATATTAAAGATACATATATATAACTTTAATCACAGCTTGCCATTTAACTCACACTATATAAATGCTATTCTTTTGTAATTTTAAATAAGCAAATATGTGAGTTTTTCCAATGAGAAGAGCAACATCTCAGAAATTTCTAACTATTCATGAATCAACTTCATGGTTTGGCTACTGGAGTTTTATTGAAACCTGTTTCAGAAAGCCCCCCACTCTAAGTTACATAGTTTATGCATTGCCAAAGCACAGGCTCCTGCACTTAAGAAATGTGTACTTCACTTTATACATTTTTATCTGAAAAACAAACAAGCGAAGCTACAAAGTGAAGGGAGACTGACATAGAAGAATAAAGATGGCAACATCACTACTATTATTAGAGTTAGACCCAGCTTTAGCCTGACATTGTATAAATCACAAACTCAAACTTTGTTGCGGACATTCAGATTCAAAGAACTGTCTTCCATAAGATGTCCTTAGTGAAGACAGATGAGCTCCAGATGGAAAAATATCCCTACACATTTTAGTTAATATCAGTTTTACCAATTTTTCTTTGCTGCAGCCACAGAAGTCAGCTTTGACTGTACTAAGTAAAAAAGCAGTGTTTTGGCTGAAGACTTGGTTCTCCCAAATCAATGTGCAGCCAGAAGATAAGGCAGAAAAAATAGAAAACAACCCAGAATGGTTGAAGGGTGAATAGTTCAAACCACAGGATTGCTGTTCATTTGTAGAATCAGTTCAGGTTTTAAGCCACCACTGCATTCAGTTAGATGTGTAAATATTGTAATTACTCACATAAGATGACCCAAGGCAAGCATCCCTGCCTCCTCCTTTATGAACCAAGGAATCCCTCTCCTCTACTGTCAAAGTGGAAACCAGAACTGGGTGACCCATAAAAGAATATTTCCTTCATCTCTAATCTCTGTGCAATGGTACTTTCCCTCCAAAAGAATGTTATCAGGGTGTTAAAGGCTGGACAGTTTTTAAATTCTGGGTGACCACCAAATGCAAAGTTCTATACATTTTACAAACCAATATTCAAAAACTTAAAGTCACCCATACCCCCCACGTGGAAGTTTCTATTCCAGTGGGTCTGGAGGAGTATGAAAACATCAAAATAGTCCAGCCTTATTTCTCATGATGCTCTAGTTGGAAATGAGTTTTGTCAACCCTATTTAAACTGAACAAACACACTTGGGAAAACATTTAATATCCTTTTCTTTTGCTCACTTCATATCCTACTCTCATTATAATTATAGAAAAAGAAGTTTTTTATCCTGTATATGATCTTTTGAGTCAGTTATGCCCATACTGTACATTTTCAAATAAATTCAGAAGCAGAAGAAAAGAAGAAGTGGGAATAAATTAGAAGGAATGAGGGAAGGAAAACAAAAAAAAGTGGAGAGGAGGAACACCAAAATAAAACAAGAAAATATAGATGGAAATAAATGACAAATGTCAGAGAACTGCTTTGAATGCTGTTGGTTTCCAATGTCTATTTGAGATCCAACTTACTAAGAATGAAGTTCACTATACAAAGAATGAGTAAAAATGCTGGGAAGAAAGAAAAGGAATTTGAGAAGACAATCAATGCACCAAAAGTAGTATTTTAAAAAATTAACATTATGCCAAAATCCAAAATAAATAAATAAATACAGTTCTCCTCACCCATCTCAAGAACCTCTATTTCATACTGTTGCTGCCTGTTTGCTTGGTCATAGTGTCAGGGAAACATGGCATGATTGTATTAGTACAAGTCAGTGCCCAGCTCCACACACCGTGTACTTTTACCTGAGTCACTTATCCTTTGTGGGTCTGTTCTTCTCTTCCAATGTGACTTCAAAGATGCTAGAGATTTTCTTATCAGAGAAGAAAACAATTTCCTGTCCTGCTTGTCTGGTGTAGTGCTACCTTTTTATTGCCTTGGTCCATGTTGAGTTCTATATCTTGGCTGTGATAGCATGATGATTAAATGAGAAATATGATACAGCAAGGAGAACTCAAAGCTATGTATTTATTTTTAACTTTAATTCTTTAAAAAATTCTAAACATGTAAATCGAAATTTTTATTACAATAGTTGATGTGTGGGAGTAGTCATTTGGGTTGTTCACCTGAAACTTTTTATTTCCCTGCCTTGTAGGCCCATGATAGAATTAAATTTCTGGCTCCCTTGGTGTTATGTGGGACATGTGGTGATTTCTGGATAATGAGTTGGACTAGAATTCACATGTGTTCTTTGCAGTTGAGCATTTAATTGTGATGAGAGACACCTCAAGTGGTCTTTAAAAAATGCATCATAGGTTATTCTTATGCATTATATAGATATCCCTTTTCAGTTTATGGTGTATTAGAGTAGCTAAAAGGAAGTACCTGAAACTGTGGAGCTGTGTTTCAATAGACCTGTTTCTTGAAGATATAACGTTTACAATGTGACTGTGTGATTGTGAAAACCTTGTGCCTGATGCTCCTTTCATCTAGAGTATAGACATATGAGTAAAAGAAATATGTAAAAAATAAATAATGAGGGTAACAAAGGTTAAAATAAATTGAGTAGATTGACATATCCGCGGTCAATGAGAGGGAGGGGTAAGGAGCATGGTATGCTTGAGATTTTTCTTTTTCCTTCTTTATTTCTTTTGCTGGAGTGATGCAAATGCTCAAAAAATGACCATGGTGATGAATACACAGTTATGTGATGATATTGTGAGTCATTGATAGCACACCATGTATGGAATGTTTGTATGTTAAGTTTTCACAATAAAAATATCTTTTAAATGTGTCATGGTTACCAGCAATATTTAAGATGGTGCTTGCTAAAGCATTATGGAGTCTTGATAAGGAGATATGGAACAGAACCTTAAGCCAACTCACATTGGACAGGTAGAGTGGATGAGAAATAAATCTTTGATTTTATAAACTACTACAATATATTTAGTTGGCTGTTTTCACATAATGAGTTAACCTCTTCTGCCTGACACTATATCAATTTACACATAATTCAAACATGCAGAAATATGTATCACAAAATGAAAACCCAACACTTAAAAAAATCAAATTTGAGATTTTATTGTGTTTAGTTTTTTCTGTTTTTACCTACATTGTGTAGAACTACTTTCATAATTATTATTTGTCTAAAATACTATGAATGCTCAGCTTTTACAGTAATTTTATTTTCATAGGGTTAACAACTATCTATAGTTTTCCTTTTACTTTCTTTTTTTTTTTTAATGGGCAGTCTACGGGAATCAAACCTGGGTTTCCAGAATAGTAGGCAAGAACCCAGTCACTAAGCTACTGTTGCCCGCTCTTTCCTTTTTCTTAATCTATTTTTCCCCAAACTCTTGAAGAGAACTATTAAGCTAATCTTGGTAGGGTAAATTCTGACAGTGTATTATTTACACATTTCCCTCTGGAGAATTTCTACCAAATTATTTTCTAAATTGGGTTGATCCCTAGGTCTTGTTGAAGAGCTGGTGTTTAAATACAATGATTGCTATCATCTATTTAAAACTCTTCATTTTTAGCATGTTTTGATTACCAATGTGTTTTAAACCAGAGATTCAGTAGAAAACAAAACAGAAAGCATTCTATATTACCACGAAGATTTGGTGATCAAATAGTGGGACATCAAAGCAAAGCCATGATAAAATAATTTCAGGTATGGTGAGTGTTATGGAGAAGGTGCAATGGGACAAGAATGGAAGAAAATGACCCAGCAGGATCAGAAGTGAGTGGTGTGATAATATGTCAGTTTCAATGGATGGGAAAGAATTGATGCCATTAGAGTCAAAGTCTAAATGAGAAGGCAAACATAAGCAGATCTTGGAGAATTTTAGCCAACAAAACAGTACCAAATATAAAGCATCAGGAATGAAATCTGGTGTATTGGAACAGTAGAAAGAAAGGCAATATGTCTGAGCCTGACAAATGGGAGAAAAAAAAAATAGGTGTTGTGGCCAGAAAGGTGCTCCCTTTGTTTATCAGATGATGTTGCAGGTTGAAAAATTAATGAAGCAAACGGACTGTAACACTTTTCCTTTCATATCCACATTTTAATTGCTGCTACCTGATATGTGGTCAATGTTCCTTCAGTTTACACAGAATGAGACCATCAGTAATTTGCTTGTCAAGTTTTCTATGTCATTATTATTTAGCCAAGAGAAAATTATGCAACAATTAGTAGACATTCTACTGTCCAATTCTTGGTTCTTTCTATGCTTCCCTCTACATTTAAGATATACCTGGGGAATCATCTCCTCCAGCAACTCTCCCCTATTACATTCAGGCACTTTACATGGTTGCCCTACCATGGTCCACCCACAGATTTATAAATCTATCATTGCATGCATAAGCATGGTGTTGTCAGTATCTATACTTGCATCTGTTTCTTCCACTATTAAGGAATTTCTTGAAGAAAAAGGCTATGCCCTTATGTTCTTTTATCTTTATCAACATAACATAGTATGTGATAAAGAGATGATGCTACACTCAGATTCATTGATGGAGAATTTGTCAATCTGTTTATTTTTCTATTTCTTCCATTTGCTATGGCCAATTACAGAGTTGACTCTAATACTCCCTTCTCCCATCCTAACATGTAACTGAGGCAGAACAATTGATGATCACTTTGCTTTAGCAAAACCATGTTCAAACTCTTTATCATATTCCATAGGTCAGATAAATGGTCTGTCACAAACTCATTGAGGGGAGCCTTTTCTCATCAGAAATCTGGTGAAATGATTACATTGATGTTAGACATGAATGATCCCAAACTGCATGTCCTTTTACAACAGATAAGAGTGTATGTTGAACTATATTAAAATAATTTCTAGAAACTGATCCTTAGCAATAAACATTTGTAGCAATTCATCTTCCTGGAGATCCATTTATAATCATAATTTATATTTGGAGAAACAACTTGAAAATTGTATCACTCTCATAAA
>PVIY010038829.1:0-23578 GCA_004026745.1 Myrmecophaga tridactyla | reverse complement strand
CCTGAAAATGTAGAGCTGTGTTCCAATAGCCATGTTTCTTGAGGATGATTGAATAATGATACAGCTGTCACAATGTGACTGTGTGATTGTGAAAACCTTGTGTCTGATGCTCCTTTTATCTACCTTGTCAACAAAGGAGTAGAACATATGGAATAAAAATAAATAATAGGGGGAACAAATGCTAAAATAAATTTAGTTTTAAATGCTAGTGATCAATGAAAGCGAGGGGTAAGGGGTATGGTAGGTATAATCTTTTTTTTTTCTCTCCTGTGTTCATTTTATTTCTTTTTCTATTGTCTTTTCATTTCTTTTTCTGAATTAATGCAAATGATCTAAGAAATGATGAATATGCAACTCAGTGATGATATTGTGAATTACTGATTATGTATGTTGTTTTATTTTGTTTCTTTATTTCTTTTAATTAATAAATAAATTTTAAAAAAAAGAGGAAGCATTTTGGAGAAAGCTTCAGAATGACAGGAGAGCCACAGGAACCACGAGACCCCATGCAGCCAGAGACCTTTGGAGATGAAGGAGGAAAACATCCTCAGGGGAGCTTCATGAAACAAGAAGCCTGGAGAGAAAGCTAGCAGACACCGCCATGTTTGCCATGTGCCTTTCCAGTTGAGAGAGAACCCTGAATTTCATCAGCCTTTCTTGAATGAAGGTAACCTCTTGTTGATGCCTTAGATTGGACATTTCTATAGACTTGTTTTAATTTGAACATTTTCACAGCTTTAGAACTGTAAGCTTGCAACTTAATAAATTCCCCTCTTAAAAAGCCATTCTATTTCTGGTATATCGCATTCCAGCAGGTAGCAAACTAAAAAAGAAGGGGAAAGAAGAGCAAAAACATTCTAGATACCAGAAATAAGCACATGTGGGGTCCAGATACCATAACTCAATTTAATAGTTAAATGTGAAGCTTCAGGATGGTAATATAATATATTCTTTTGATGTACCCCAGAGTTCTTTGTACATAGTATATTTCTATGAGATCTTTGTTGCATTGATTTCTATATTTTTATAAAATATCCCTATGCACTCTTTAAACCAGTGCTTCTCAAAATAGAAGCTCTGCATGCTGTTTCCAGTCTTCAGTGAGAGCAGAAGTTTCACTATACAATTCACTCCTTCCTTGTAGAAAAAATTAAGCTAAGGAAAGAAAAAGTCAGTTGATGTAAACAGCATGCTTAGTGGCACAGCTGATGTACATTCTGGCACAAGTCACAACTGATATGCATTCTGGCACAAGTCCTCATCTCATTCTGAATTGGTAACAAACAGGTTGCAGACTAGCACTGGTCCACCTTGAGTAGCATTCCTAATCAGCTTACCTACATCACCCAGTGCTACTTAATTCTTTATTCCTGCATCATGTGTTTGGATAACTCCATGAGTAACATTTTTTTTTAACAGTACTCAGGGAATTCAAGGATGTAGCTGTGACCCTCACCCAAAGAGGTAGAAACACTGGGTCCCACACAAAAACCTTATATGTGTATGTGAGATGAGATAACTGTAAGAACTTGGTTTAACTCAGTAAGATGGGTTTCCTGTAATTCACACTTTGTAGAATACGGGAGTATCAAACTTTCTCTATACAGTTGCATGGTATGTGTTTAGTTGAATAGTTTTTGAGACTTAGATTAACGGATTTCTGATCCCTGTCTACCCCTACATTATAAATGTGAAAATGGGCACTTCTTTTGTCTTTTCCCATTCTATGTTCCTCGAGGTCAGGATGCATCACTCTTATTCTCTTACCAGAAAGTTGAAGCATGATATACTTATTTTAGCTTCTTGACCATCATACCCTACTTGCTAAGAATAGTATTAGTGCCAGCAAAGTGTCTCTTCTACTACCCCCTGAACCTTACCTGCTTACTTTGTCTTCTTTAAATATCAGAGAGGAGGATTTAAGTTTTGCAATGTCCAACTTACATTTCTTACATTACTTATATTTCTTTCCATATATACAGGACTTTTCATTACCAAACCAAAATTGATATCTCTGTTAGCTCTAGATGAAGAGCCATGTGGAAGGGAGAGAAAAATCAACAAGGCAATTGTTCAAATGAGAAACTGTAACACCAGACAGATAGGAGTGAATGTAAGTAGCTGTACAGCTGGTCAGTAAAGAATACCTTTGAAATAGTGGCACTAGGGCACATAAAATCCCCTTGAGAAAGATAAAGGCTACCTCACTGTTCACATAACTAGACTTACAGTTTCTTTCTGTCTCAGGAGAAAAATTAAGCCTTCACTTCTCTCAAGCCAACCCTTTCTCTTTTCTTATGTTTTCTTCCACCACAGTTAACATTTTGTTTTCATGAATGAGAGCAGGAGGTTCTTTCAGAAACCAAGAAGACAACTATAAAGAAGGTTATTCAGAAAGAAGAATCACATAAGGAGTGATTCATAGGGTTAGTCTCTGGGACCTAAAGATGGAAAAATATAGGAGACGAAAAGGAATGTTACAAATGCAGAACACAGAGGAAAGTACTTTAAAGCAAGTAACATAGTCCCTAAGGGTGAAAAATCCTCTCAGCAATGAGAGGTTATGAATATATTGCATTTGGAAAGATAGTTGGTGTAAAGTCAATGTTTAAAACAAAACAGAGTGACCTTGATATAAAGAAAACCTAGAAATGCATTAAATATGAGACTCTGATGCAGAATTCAGGTGTAATTATACTTCTAAGGGACTACAAAGGGAAAGAGTGCTATAAATGTAATGTAATGAATATGGGAATGCCTTTAGCTCTGGCTCATCTCTTATTAGCCAGTGGAGAATTCATTTTGGTGAGAAACCACATACATGTACTGAATGGGGGGAAACCTCTAGGTTTAGCTCAACATAAGAGAATTCATACAGGAGAGGAACCTTAAAAATGTAAGTAATGTGGGAAAAACTTTAGGCATAGCTCTAATTATGACTATCCTTTGATTTTAATGATTAAACTTGTTTTATTAAAATAAAATTTTCTAATTGTGAAAATCCTGTGATTTAATTGCTAACCTTGTTTTATTGAAAATTATTAAGATTAAATACCTTTAAAATGCTTTTAATTTGTAAGTTAGAGAAGTTTAGGTTTATAAAATACTGTACAGAAAGTACAAAGAATTCCCATATATCCCTCTACCTGCATTTTTTCCTCCTATCAACATCATGCATTAGTGTGCTATATTTGTTACAATTGATGAACCAATATCGATACATGATTAATAACTAAGTCTATAGTTTCCATAAGAATTTTGTTCTTTGTGTTGTACAGCACTATATGTTTTGAGAAATGCATAAGTCACGTATCCACCATTAGAGTATCATACAGAGTAATTTCATTGCCATAAAATGTCCCTCACCTCTCCCCCTAAACCCATGGCAACCATTGATTTTTTTATTGTCTTTAAAGTTGTACCTTTTCCAAAATGTCATGTAGTTGGAATCATATAATATGTAGACCTTTCAGACTGGCTTCTTTCATTTAACAATAAGCATTTGAGTTTCATCCATGTTTTTTCATGGTTTGATAGCTCATTTCTTTTTATCTCTGAATAATATTCCATTACATGGATGTACCACAGTTTATTCATGCATCTCTTGAAGGGCATGTCATTTGCTTCCAATTTTTGACAATTATGAATAAACTGCTGTGAACATTCTCATACAGGTTTTTGTATGGATACATTTTTTAATCCTTTGGGTAAATATCTACAAGTGGGATTGCTGGACCATGTAGGAAGTAAGTATATGTAAGTTATGTTTAACTTTATAAGAAACTGCCAAACTATCATCCAAAGTGGCTGTACTATTTTGCATTCCACCAACGAGATTTCCTGTTGCTTAAGTATATTTTATAAGAAAATATAAAGGCAAAGGGAAGATGAAAGAAGCCATGAAGAAGTTCATTTTTGCCTCTGACCTCTGAAACTCTCTAGGCCAGAAATCTGCATATATTATTATAAGGTGAACTCCCTCCATCCCCATAAAGAGGGGGCTGAACCCTGGAGAGATAAAGGCTGTGCTGGCCTAGCTGTAGGAACCTGCTCACCCCTAGGATAGCTGCAGGCAGCCATGCTCAGATCTTCAGGTAAGGAGGCAACTTCGTGCCCACATGCTAAAACACCCTCTGCAGAACTTCTTTTTGTCTTAGTCACTTAATCACTCAATGAAAGAATTTTAACATTTCTCTCTGTGGCACAAGGGTTATGTAAGTAATCAAGTTCATAAGGACTTTGGTGAACGAGTCCTCACAAACAGAAAACCCAAAGATTTTCCTGTCAGAGATTTGTTGTCATGTAGAGATTGAAGATATGGAATTGAAAAAGCTGTGTGACCCTGGGCTTCACTTACCAGAGCCTCATTTTGCTATTTTTAATGTTTTTGAGAATGAAACTGCCACCAGAAAGTAGGCACATTGTTCTTCTAACAAGGTGCTGAATGTTCTTAGGTTTTAACAACCTTTCTGGGTTTCAGCGTGAATCACACCAGGGCAGAGCCCGGCGAACTCTGAGACAAGCCACATCCTCAGCTCCAACTTAAGGCCAGTATGATCCTGAGACCCCTTCAGATGATTGGAAGTGTGGGTGGGGTTGGTCCCATGACGGGATTCACCTCCCCAGTGCTTGCTATGCTGCCCCAGGCCTCCCTGGCTCAGCTCTGATGCCTTCCTGATCACTGCGCTCCCTCCCGCGGCCAACTGAAAGTCCCCATCACTCAAGGCAACTTGCCCTGCAGACCCACAAGGCCGGAACCCAGCCAGATGGCAGACTCTTGTGGCTGGCCTTCGCTGAAGAGGCTGTGTAACTACAATTTCTAGAATTTTACATGATGTTCACGCTATATGTGCAATCAGCTGCCTCATACTATGTTCTTGGGTTTCTGGTTAACCAGCAACAAACCTCGTACCAGAGCATCAGTCTCCAGTCTCCAAAGACAGTGTTTCCCAATAATACACAGCCAGTATGTGGCCATCTGTGTTGATATTTCTTTTCTGCTCAGCATCCCTTGCTTCTTCAACTCCTAACAGAACCCAATTTCCTGTGAGGAACTCACTCCAAATGGTTCAAAGGGTCAGGACTACACACAAAACACAGAAACACGCACACACACAGGCATGCACAAGACCCAAGCCTGACCAATCAGAATACTTTATCCATCTGGCTATTGTGGTTCACAATACTGAGACCTGTAGTAGGTCCCAGCATTATTCTCCTTCATAAAATGGAGACAATATATAAAAACCTATGAGATAGGTACTACTATTTCTTTTATCTGTAAAATGGGGAGGAATAAATTAGTAACTATATGTGAAGTGCTTAGAATGGTGTCAGGAACATACTGAACACTATATATTTTTTTTGTTTTCTTGTGGCCCAAGTAGGGCCAATGAGAAGTTTCAAAAAATGATGAGGATTCTTGGAAGAGTGTCATAAGTTAGGACAGTGTAAGATGAAACTTCTTGTGATCTTCCTATTCATAATTCACCAGTTATCTTCAGAAAGCTTTCTACTAGAAAAGAATGAGGTCAACACACAAGCAGCAAAACGTTCAGTTCATTCTGCAAGTCAACTCATGTATCCATTCTCTCCTTTTAACTTCTCATCTTCTCTAAGCCACTGCAGTGGCTTCACAAATGATTTGTCTGCTTTCTTTCTCTGTATTCATGCACACAAAAACTTTTATGTTTGCCCCAACAATACTAATGTATGCCTGACCCTGGATGGCCCCAAAGATACAATAATGAATAAGATAAACATGTTCTCTGACTTATGGAGCTTATATAGTAGCCCAGCTGTTACCCATTAAAGTATCACTGAGAATATTTTACTTCTCTGCTAAAAATCTTTCAGTGCTTCCCTATTTCCTGTAGGAATTAAGCCCATTTCCTTGCTTTATAAAATAAATTCACTCCATAATCTAAATACAGCAATTTCTCTGAGTGATCAGGCCTTTTAATTCCAGCTAAATTGTCTTTTCTACCTCTTATGCTTTTATCTGCTGAAAGTCTTTTCCAGTCATCTTCTCTTGAATTTTAAGACCCTAATACTTAAGCCCTTGTATTTGTTTGGTCTAGCTGTTGGAATGCAATATACCAGAAATGGAATGCCTTTTAAGAAGGGAATTTAGTTAAGTTACAAGTTTACAGTTCTAAGGCTATAAAAATATCCAAACTAAGGCATCCAGGTAAAGGAAACTTGACTCAAGAAAGGCTGATAGGTCCAGAACACCTTTGTCAGTTGGGAAGACATATGGCTGGTATCTGCTGGGGTCTTTGGCATCTGGTTTCAAACAACTTCCCTGGGGGCATTCTCTTTCTGCATCTCCAAACATCTGGGTCTTGTGTGCATTCATGTGCATCTGCTCTCTTTTGGCACTTCAAGCATCTAGGCTTCCTCCAAAATGTTTCCCTTTTTAAAGGACTCCAGTAAACTAATCAAAACTACCTTAAATGGGTGGAATCACATCTCCATCTAATCAAAAGGTCGCAACCTTAATTGGGTGTGTCACATCTCCAAATCAAAGGTATCCACCCTAAACAATAGGTCTGGCCCCACATGATTGGAACAGGATTATAAGGTGGCTTTTCAGAGGTACATAATAGTTTCAAACTTGCACGCCCTTCTTCCTTGCTAAGAACTCAAAACCCACTTCAAATTCAGTGATCTCTCTTCACTTTGGTCTTTTAGAAACATGTATAGTTCCTATAGGAGGGGAGATAGGACATGTTGTTTCCAACTGTGTCCTCCTCTTCCAGGATGAAGAGAATGGAAGCTCTGCATGTAGGTAAAGCTTAGGGTGAAGTTTGGTTACCACCGGGAGTTCTCTGTACTTTCTGGTAATCGTGCAGTTCTTAAACGCAAAATAACCCTAATAAGTCATCCCAAATAACAACAGTGATACATCTCCTGCAAATGCCCCAGGAAAATCTTCTTCCAGGAGACATGTAACTGTCTCCCAAAGCAGGGGATGCCTCCAGGTATTCCAGCTTTTGTACATTAGTCACACTGCTTGTGCTCATCCCTATGTCCTGTTATATTTTTTTCACAAGCAACTACTGCTTTTTGGAGTAGTCTCCAAAAAGACATGAGTCTGCTAGGTTGTGAAACTTCTTACACATTAGTTTCCCAACAGACTGTTTCTTCGGGCAGTGCACAGTCTCTTCATAAACTTCCCCACTACAACTTCAGCATAAACCTCCTGTTTCTTAATGTCTGTTAGTATTCCAAAATACATCACACTCAAATTCTTGCCAGGTCCTCTGATGAGATTGAGACCACTCCCTTGTGACTACTTTTCACATCATGTGTATAGCCAAATAGTCATTATGGGATGTTCCCTCTCCTCCTCTAATCTCCCTCTCCCATTCTAATCAAATTCTAAAAGCCCTGCTTTGTCCTTAGAAAGTCACTCCCTGATGTCCTCTATTTTATTAGTTGATACAATAGTTCACCTTGTTTACTGAATCTGACACTTCTCCAAGTTCTGTTTTCCTTTGACAAACTGGCTTAATTTACAACTTGCCCCTTGGAGTACCTGTCTAAGCAAACTGCTCCATTCATCACTATAAGGCTACTCAACAAACCCCCTTTCTCTCCAGTCCAAGGCTTTTATATATAGTAAACGTCAACATCATTCACATGATTGTATAGTGTTTCCTTATATAATTTACCACAGTATATTTATGCATTTAATTAGAGTGGACATACAGGTTATTTCCAGGTTTGGGATATTATGAAAATTACTGCTAAGAATATTCTTGTACATTAAGTAGGCAAAAGGATTCACTTCTCTTGAGTATATAGGCAAATGGAATTGCTGATCATAGATTTAGTAGATATAGATAAACAGTTTCTAAAGTGGTTGTATAAATTTGCACTCTCTCCAACAAAATGAAAATTTCAGGTCTTATACCTCTCCAACACTTGGTATTGACATTCTTTTTCATTTTAACCAACCTAGTGAGTGTGGATCAGAATCTCATTTTAGTTTTAGTTGGCAATTTCCTATTATGATTATGAGTAATGTATTATTACTCATATAATATTGAGTATTGATAGTTGAGCATCTTTTCACATGCGTTGTAAAGTACCAGTTCAAGTTTTTTTGCCTAGTTTTAAATTGGTTTATTTCTTTTTCTTATTGATGTGTAGGAGTACTTTGTGTACTCTAGATATGAATCCTTTGTAACCATGCAAGTATCTTCTCCCAGGCTGTGACTTAATTCTTTTTTCTTTTTAAATATTTTTACTGAGAAATCTTCATGCACATACAGACCATCCACAGTATACAATTAATGGCTCACAATTATCATCACATAATTGTGTATTCATCACCATAATAATTTTTTTTCTATGCTGTATGGTGGGGTCATATTTCATTATTTTTCCCTGTGAATATCTGTCATGGTCAGGTTCATGTGTCAACTTGGCCAAGTGGTGGTACCTGTTTGTCTGGTTGGGCAAGTGCTGGCCTGTCTATTGCAATGAGGACATTTCATAGAATTAAATCATGATCATGTCAGCTGCATCCACAGCTGATTCCGTTTGTAATCAGCCAACGGGAGTGTCTTCTGCATTGAGTGATGCTCAGTCTAACCATTGGGAGCCTTTTAAGGAGGATTCAGAAGAGAGGCTCTCTTCCTGCTTCAGCTGGCAAGCCTCTCCTGTGGAGTTCGTCGAGACTCTCCATCGGAATCATCAGCTTCACAGCCTGCCCTGCGGATTTTGGACTCTGCATTCCCGCGGTCATGTGAGGCACTTTTATAAATTTTATATTTGTGAGTTTCCCTCTTGATTCTGTTTCTTTAGAGAATACTAACTAATACATCTTGGTGCCGGGAGTGATTCTTAAGAAAAGAATCTTAAAAATGGGTTTTTATGAATGGTTTTCTACTCTGACTGGACTCAAAGGCAGTAAGGACTCTGATTACCATAATCAGAATGACACTCCCAATCCATGGAGTGAGTAGGCAAAAGAGATAGTCAAAATATCACTATTCGATTCTCCTAATGTTTCGCTTCTGTGAAGCCAGGCTCTGGGGGATAATGTTTTTGACACCTTTACAGAGTTTTGTGGAAATAAGAGGTATAGAGATGTTGGCTGATTGTTGTTGAATACATTGGCTACATTAAGGAGTGAAAGGGATGGTCTTAAGTCTACAAATGAGAAGCTTAAGCACTGTCTGACAGATGTAGAAGTTTCTATGAGTATCCTGAAGGAAAATCTTATTTCCTGTAGCCGTAGACTTGAGATCTCTGAAAATCAGTCTCAGAATCTTATTGTTAGAGTAGCAATTTTACAACGTAAACTGAAATCTCAGTGTTGCATAGTGTGTGCCGTTAAAGTGAGGGCATTGATTTGAAAGAGTGGGACCCTGAAAAGTGGGATGGTGACATGTGGATTGATAATGATGTCGGGAGTGAGGTTGAAACCCTAGTTCATGCTGAGTCTTCTCTAGATAACCCTGTAATAGTCTGCCCTGAGGACATAGCCACCCCATCTCCAGCCTGCCTTGAGGAGTTGGCCACCCAACATCCACCTGAAGGGATTAGCCCTAGAGTGATTAATCCTGTTTCACCAGATGAAACTGCAAATGAATGCCCTGAAGTAAATGGCTTGGAAGATATTTTTAATTCTTTTCATGACCCACTCCCACCACCCCTCATTTCTTCCAGACCTATAACTAGACTAAAGTCCCAACAGGCCCCTAAAGGTGAGGTGCAAAGTATCACACATGAGGAAGTACGTTATACTCCAAAAGAACTGTGTGAGTTTTCCAATTTATATAGACAGAAATCAGGGGAATATGCATGGCAATAGATTTTAAGGGTGTGGCATAATGGTGGCAGGAATACAAGGCTGAATCAGGCTGAATTTATTGATATGGGCCCACTAAGCAGAGATTCTGCATTCAGTGTTATAGCTTGAGGGGTTAGAAAAAGTATTAACAGTTTGTTTGGATGGTTGGTTGAAACAAGGATCAAAAGGTGGCTGACATTACCTGAGGGAAATGCCAGAACTTCCCTGGTATAATGTAGATGAGGGGATCCAGAGGTTTACAGAGATTGGAATGTTAGGGTGGATTTATCATGCAAAGCCTGCTCTTACACCCCAGGAATGTCCGGAGGATGCACCTTTTACCAGAACAGTGAGAAGTAAATTTGGGGGACTAGCACCATCATCCCTGAAGTACTCTGTAGTTCCACTTCTCTGTTGGTCAGATATTACTGTGGGAACTGCTGTCACTGAGCTGGAATCCTTAAATACAATGGGGATGATGGGATCCCGAGTTGGCTGAAGCCAGGTGGCAGCACTTAATCACCAAAGACAGGGTAGACATGGCTATTATAATAGACAGCAAACTCAAAGCACAAGTCAAAATTATATGACTTGTGGAGATTTGTGGCATTGGCTAGTAAATCATGGAGTACCTAGAAATAGAATAGAAGGGCAGTCTACTAAATTCTTGTTCGAGCTGTATAAATAAAAGAGTTTTAGGTCAAGTGAACAGAAGTCTAACCTGAATTACAAAAACACAGAGTCACAGCCCCTTAATCAACTTCCAGACTTGAGACAGTTTACAGATCCAGAGCCCCTTGAATGAAGGAGAGGCCAGGTCCCTTTGGGGGAGAACCCTGTTACACTGCCACAAATTTATGCTGTTAATCTTTCTCCAAGCCTTCCCCAAGGAGACCAATGGCCTTTTACCAGGGTAACTGTGCATTGGGGAAAAGGAAATGCTCAGATATTTCGGGGATTATTAGACACTGATTCAGAAGTGACATTAATTCCAGGGGACCCAAAACGCCACTCTAGTCCACCAGTCAGAGTGGGGGCTTATGGAGGCCAGACGATCAATGGAGTTTTAGCTCAGGTCCATCTCACAGTGGGTCCAATGGGCCCTGGACCTATTCTGTGGTTATTTCCCCAGTTCTAGAATGTATAATTGGTATAGACATACTGAGCAACTGGCAGAATCCCCACAATGGCTCTCTCTTGTTCAGTGAGGGCTATTATGGTGGGAAAGGCCAAGTGGAAGCCACTAGAACTGCCCCTACCTAGCAAAATAGTAAATCAGAAGCAATACCAGATTCCTGGAGGGATTGCAGAGATTACTGCCACTCTTAAGGACTTGAAGGATGTAGGGGTGGTGATTCCCACCACATCCCCATTCAACTTTCCTATTTGGCCTGTGCAGAAAACAGATGGGTCTTGGAAGATGACAGTGGATTATCGTAAGCTTAACCAGGTGGTGACTCCAATTGCAACTGCTGTTCCAGATGTGGTATCATTGCTTCAGCAAATCAATACATCCTCTGGTACTTGGTATGCAGCTATTAATCTGGCAAATGCTTTTTTCTCAATGGCTATTAGTAAGGAACACCAGAAAGAGTTTGCTTTCAGTTGGTAAAGTCAGCAGTATATTTTCACTGTCCTACCCAGGGGTATATCAACTCTCCAACCTTATGTCATAATCTTGTCCACAGGGATCTTGATCATTTCTCCCTCCCACAAGACATCACACTGGTCCATTATATATTGATGATATTATGTTAATTGTACCTAGTGAGCAAGAAGTAGCAACTACTCTAGACTTACTGGTAAGGCATTTGCGTCTCAGAGGATGGGAGATAAATCCAACAAAAATACAGGGGCCTTCCACCTCAATGAAATTTCTAGGTGTCCAGTGCTGTAAGGCATGTCAAGAAATCCCTTCTAAGGTGAAGGATAAGTTGCTGCATCTGGCCCCTCCTGCAACCAAAAATAGAGGCACAACGCCTACTTGGTCTCTTTGGATTTTGGCGACAACATATTCCTCATTTGGGTGTTCTACTCCAGCCCATTTATCGAGTGACCAGGAAAGCTGCTAATTTTGAGTGGGGACCTGAACAAGAGGAGGCTCTGCGACAGGTCCAGGCTGCTGTACAAGCAGCTCTGCCACTTGGGCTGTATGATGCAGCAGAACCCAATGGTGCTGGAAGTGTCAATGGCAAATAGAAATGCTGTCTGGAGCCTTTGGCAGGCCCCTATAGGAGAATCACAATGCAAACCCTTAGGATTTGGGAGCAAAGCCTTACCATCTGCTGCAGATAACTACTCTCCTTTTGAGAAACAGCTTTTGGCCTGCTACCAGGCATTAGGAGAGACTGAATGCTTAACCATGGGCCACCAAGTTACTATGAGACCTGAGTTGCCTATCATGAGCTGGGTGTTGTCTTACCCACCTAGCCATAAAGTTGGGCATGTGCAGCAGCGCTCTATTGTAAAATGGAAATGGTATATACGAGATAGAGCCAGAGCAGGTCCTGAAAGCACAAGTAAGTTACATGAAGAAGTGGCCCAAATGCCCATTGTCTCCGCTTCTGCCACTTTACCATCTCTTTCCCAGACCAGAGTTATAGCCTCTTGGGGAGTTCCTTACAGTGAACTGACTGAGGAAGAGAAAACTTCCGCCTGGGTTACAGATGGTTCAGCACGATATGCAGATACCACCCGAAAGAGGAGTGCTGCAGCACTACAACCCCTTTCTGGGATGTCCTTGAAGGACAGTGGTGAGGGGAAATCCTCCCAGTGGGCAGAACTTCAAGCAGTGCACCTGGTTGTTCATTTTGCTTGGAAGGAAAACTGGCCAGAGGTGTGTTTGTATACTGACTCATGGGCTCTTGTTAATGGTTTGGCTGGATGGTCAGGGACTTGGAAAGACCATAGTTGGAAAATTGGTGACAAAGAGGTCTGGGAAAGAGGTATGTGGGTAGACCTTCCTGAGTGGGCTAAAAACATGAATATATTTGCGTTGCATGTGAATGTTTACCAGAGGGTGACTTCAGCAGAGGAAGGTTTTAATAATCAAGTGGATAAAATGACCTGTTCTGTGGATAGCAGTCAGCCTGTTTCCCCAGCAACTCCTGTCATTGCCCAATGGGCTCATGAACAAAGTGGTCATGGTGGTAGGGATGGAGGTTATGCATGGGCTCAGGAACATGCACTTCCAATCAGCAAGGCTGACTTGGCTACAGACACTGCTGAGAGCCCAATCTTCCAGCAGCAGAGACCCACACTCAGTCCCCGATATGGCACCATTCCCCGAGGTGACCAGCCAGCTACATGGTAGCAGGTTATTACACTGGACCACTCCCTTCATGGAAGGGGCAGTGACTTGTTCTAACTGGAATAGATACATACTCTGGATATAGGTTTGCTTTCCCTGCATGCAATGCTTCTACCATAACTACCATCCATGGGCTTACAGAATGCCTTATCCATTGTCATGGTGTTCCACATAGCATTACTTCTGATCAAGGAACACACTTCACAGCAAATGAAATGCGGGAATGGGCACATGCTCATGGAATTCTCTGGTCTTACCATGTTCCCCATCATCCAGAAGCAGCTGGATTGTTAGAGTGGTGGAATGGCCTTTTGGAAACTCAGTTTATCGTGCCAACTAGGTGGCAATACCTTGAAAGCCTGGGGTAATGTTCTCCAGGAAGATGTATATGCTCGGAATCATCATCTACTGTATGGTGCTGTTTCTCCCATAGCCAGGATCCATGGGTCCAGGAACCAAGGGGTGGAAATGGGAGTGGCACCACTCACTATTACCCCTGGTGATCCACTAGGAAAATGTTTGCTTCCTGTCCTTGTGACCCTGAGCTCTGCTGGTCTACAGGTTTTAGTTCCACAAGGGGGAGTGCTTCCACCAGGAGAAACAACAATGATTCCATTGAACTGGAATCAAGACTGCCACTTGGTCACTTTGGGCTACTCATGCCCCTGGATCAACAAGCCAAGAAGGGAATTGCATTATTGCCTGGGGTGATTGACCCTGACTATCAGGGGGAAATAGGACTGCAACTACACAATGGAGGTAAAGAAGAGCTTTTTGGAGTATAGAAGATTCCCTAGGGCATCTTTTAGTACTACCATGCCCTGTGATTAAAATCAGTGGAAAACTGCAACAGCCTAATCCAGGCAGGACTCCCAATCGGTCTGAAACTTCAGGAATGAAGGTTTGGGCTACCTCACCAGGCAAGGAAACACAACCAGCTGAAGTGCTCGCTGAGGGTAAAGGGAACATGGAATGGGTAGTGGAAGAAGGTAGTGATAAATATGAACTACGACCAAGTGATCAGTTACAGAAATGAGGACTGTGATGCTGATTTGTCCCTGTTATACTATTTAAGTTGTAAGATATCAAGTTTAAGAATGAATATTACCCAAGGACTTGCACCCTATTCTGGAGAGAGTTAATGTGTTTCCAGTTATATGCAGGACAGTTGAGTATTGTTAGGTGAAAAAAAAAGTGTGTTTTAATGTTTTTTATTTAGAAGTTAGGTATGGTTTATGGTGATATATATAGCGGCCAAGTTGACAAGGGGTGGACTGTCATGGTCAGGTTCATATGTCAACTTGGCCAAGTGTTGGTACCTGTTTGTCTGGTTGGGCAAGTGCTAGCCTGTCTGTTGCAATGAGGACATTTCATAGAATTAGATCATGATCACGTCAGCTGCATCCATAGCTGATTCCATTTGTAATCAGTCAAGGGGAGTGTCTTCTGCAATGAGTGATGCTTAATCTAATCACTGGAAGCCTTTTAAGGAGGATTCAGAAGAGACAGACTCTCTTCCTACTTCGGCTGGCAAGCCTCTCCTGTGGAGTTCATCCAGACCCTCCATCAGAATCATCGGCTTCACAGCCTGCCCTGCAGATTTTGTACTCTGTACCCATGGTCATGTGAGGCACTTTTATAAATTTTATATTTATGAGTGTTCCCTGTTGATTCTGTTTCTCTCGAGAACCCTAACTAATACAATATCCTATTATTGCAACACTGTTTGTTGAATTTTTGTTTATTTTGATTGTTTTTATTTTGGGGGGGGGAGTGCATGGACTGGGAATCAAACCCCAGTCTCCTGCATGGCAGATAAAAATTCTACCACTGAACTACCCTTGCACCCCCCCACCATGATAATTTTTAGAACATCTGTATCACTCCAGAAACAGAAATGAAAAGAAGAAAGGAAAGACTCATACACCCCATACTGCTTACCCCTCCTTTTCATTGATCACTAGTATTTTAAGCTACCTGATTTTTGTTTACCCCTTATCCCACCTATTATTTATCTATTTAATTTTCCTCATTTTTTTACTCATCTTTCCATACACTGCATAAAAGTAGCATCAAACACGAGGTTTTCACAATCACACAGCCACACTGTAAAAGCTATAGAGATATACAATCTTCTTCAAGAATCAAGGCTACTGGAACACAGTTCAACAGTTTCAGATACTTCAATATACCATAAACTAAAAAAGGGATATATATATATATATAAGAATAACCTCTAGGATGACTTCTTGACTCTGTTTGAAATCTCTCAGCTGCTGAAACTTTATTTTCTCTCATGTCTCTCTCCCCAAGACTTTCTCAATTCCATGATGCAGGTCCTGGCTCATCCCAGTAGTCCTGTCCCACATTGCCAGGGAAATTCACACCCCTGGGAGTCATGTCCTATGTAGGGGGGAGGACAGTGAGTTCACCTGCTGAGTTGGCTTAGAGAGAAAACATCTGAGCAACAAAAGAGATTCTCTGAGGGTGACTCTTAGGCATAATTATAAGTAGGCTTAGCTTCTCCCCTGCAGGAATAAGTTTCATAGGGGTGATCACCAAGACTGAGGGATCAGCCTACTGATTTGGTTGCCTCACTGCTTGTGAGAATATCAGAAATTCCCCAGATGGGGAAGTTGAATATTTCCTCCTTTTCCCCCAGTCCCCCATTTTTTAAATTCTCTCCTCAAATTACTCTGGAACATATTAGGGCATCACACTAACCTGTACAAATCAACAAGATCTCATGCCATATTCAAGATTCCATGTACTGGGCGGGCCACGGTGGCTCAGCAGGTAAGAGCACTTGCCTGCTGTGCCCGAGGACCCGGGTTCGATTCCTGGTGCCTGCCCATGTAAAAAAAAAAAAAAGATTCCATGTACTTAAAGTGTTCAACTAAACTGATCATACAAGTTAAATTAGATAATGTGCTACCCAAAATATAAATCTTGTACCAAATAAATCTCTCCCTTTGGTTTCACACAGAAGTTGAAGTTTTAAAATATGGACCATATCATCCTTTACCCTATATTCTAATATACCTTAGTCCTCTCCATATCAGCTTAGTTCATATCTCTAGTTGAAGTCTGATCCCTTTTTCAACTTTTCAAATAGTTGTTGTGTGGGGTAATGCTGATTTTCTCAGCTTCAGAGCTCTAAGTCTTCAGTCTCAGGTGTCACATAAAGTTTCAGGGAACAACCAGGTTATACACAAGTAGTTCAGTAAATCAGACTTTAGACATAACAATTACAGTTCTGAAGTAGATGTAACTGCTGTAAGAGTTTACCATCTAGGAACCTTTACAATAGGCCCCAACCGGATAACACATGCTCTCAACTTCAGTTCTCCGAGTTTGTATATAATAGTTAGTCCATATGAGTGAGGCATGATAATATCATCATCTTTTTTTTTTTTTTTTAATACATGGGCAGGCACCGGGAAATGAACCCGGGTCCCCGGCATGGCAGGCAAGAATGCTACCATTGAGCCACTGTCGCCTGCCCTGGTAATATCTTTTTGTTTCTGACATTTCATTCAACATACTGTCCTCAAGGTTCATTTACCTAGTTGCATGCCTCACAACTTCATTCTTTTTTGCAGCCGTTCAGTAGTGTGACTTAGTTTTATGCTCTCGTAAATTTTAAAAAAAAAATTTTAATGAAGCCCAACTTACCCATCTTTTATTTTGTAATGATTTTGTAATGTAGTGTAATCTTTGCCTATTCCAAGATCATGAAAATATGCTGCTATATTTTCTTCTGGAAGATTTACTATTTCACCTTTTCTCATTTAGATAAATACATATCTAGAAATGATTTTTGTGAATGACAAGGGTTATGAGTAAGGGTTATTTTGTTCCCACATGGCTATCCAATTGCGCCAACACCATTTAGTGAGCAAAATCGTTCTTTCCCCCAGTGAATCCAGTGACATGTATGTGTGTAGCTCTGTTTCTATGGTCTCTAGTTGGTTCAAATGGTCTTTTTATCTATCCTGCCAACAATATTAATTCCGGCACATATATAGGAAGTCTGGACACCTGGTAGTTTATGTTCAATGGATTTGCTCTTCCTCAAGATTTCCTTGGCCATCCCAATCATTTGCTTTTCTATGTAATTTTTATTTTCAGCTTGTCAATTTCCAATAAAAAAGCTTGCCGGGATTTAAAAAAAAATTTTTTTTTGAAATTGCATTGGATCTATAGATCAATTTGGATTGACTTGGCATCTTGTCAATAGTGATTCTTTCAATCCGTGAACCTGGTACTCATTTCCATTTATTTAGGTTTCTTTAATTCTCCCAGCAATATTTTAGAGTTTTTTAGTGAACACATTTTTCATTAACTATTTCTATTTTTTTAGTTGTTTTATATAGTAAGCTTTACACATTTTTTATTTACTAATTATTTTTGCTAATATAGAAAAATAGAACTGACTTATGCATACCGACCTTGTGTCCAATAACCTTATTCAATTTACCAATTATTTTCGATAGTTTATAGATTCTTTTGGCTTGTCCATGTACCCATGTCAGGTAATTTTGGAAATAAAGACACTTTTACTTCTGTGTCTGAAATCTTTATTCCTTTAATTTCTCTTCTCCATCTTATTGTACTGGCTAGACTTTCCAGGACAGTACATAGAGGTGTATAGAGGTAGTGATAGTGAATATCCTGCTTTGTTCATGATCTGAGAAGGAGAGGGAATGTGTTCAAATTTTACTATTAAATGTAACATTAGCTGTGGTGTTTCCATAACCTTTATCACAGATTTGGAACTATTAAATAGCAAATATCCTAAAGATAAGTATTAAGAGAACTGGGATATAAATAGTCACCATTTTTATTGACACAAGGAAAAGACAGTTAGTCCTGGAGAGAGAATTCAGAATCTCCTCCAGCCATGTATGATATTAACCTTTATTCTCTCTATTTCTTCTAGTTTATATTGCTTGAAAAAACAAGTGATCAATGTCAGAAATAAAAAAGGGACTTCACTATATAGTTGAGAAATGATTCAACATATATTATAAAGAATTAAAAAATAAAAAGAGGATATTAATAATTGAATGTTGAGAAATTTCACTAGCTGCTGTATCTTGCATCCCCTACTATTAATAAAGAGGTCCAGTGCTATATACTTTAAGGAAGAGATATTTTAAATATAGAAACACATTGGGTGAAAGTAAAAGTATGGAAAAAGATATTTCATGGAAACACTAGTCATAAGAAAGTTGGAATGGCTGTACTGATATCAGACAAACTCTTCAATATAAAGCAATGTTTTCAGAAATAAAGAGGATATTTCAAAATGAGGGAAGTGTCACTCATCATGAAACAAAACAATACTAAATATGTACGCTTTTAATAATGGAACTTCTTTATAAGGAAAATTTCTAATCACAGACTTAATTTTTTAAGAAAAAAACATGAAAAATATTATATTTATATTAAGATTCCCTGTTCTTCTGCGTCAGATTTGGAAAGTTGTACATTTAAAAAAATATCCATTTAATCCAAGTTACTTAGTGGGGATTTCTCAGAATGCCTTGAACAATTGGATCCCTGAAAACTTCATTGATATTGTAGGGCCCAGAATATCTGTAGGATTAATCTCTTTCTCTGGTATTTCTCCCTGTGTATTACAAGGCACCCAGAATCCTTGTATTCTTTATGGTTATCAGGTCTGGTGAACATGATGTTATCTTGTTATCATGGATTGGTGTGATGTTCTGTGGATTGTCAAAATGGTCAAATATTCTGATTATATTGCAAAAGAAGACAGTGGAGTTTACATAGTTCAGAGACAAGTTGCTGTCCTTCCCATTTACTGATTGAAATGAACACATTAGTGAAATCAATAGCCACATACCAAATGCCAGAATGTCGACTGCTCCAGTAAAAATACCACTTCCAGCATAACAGCTGTATTTGGGGATAGCACTTGGTTAGGTTTACAACAGTCCATCATCATTTGTCTCAATCCACTTGCATTTTACAAGAAAATTGAATGGGTTGTGAATGGGTCCCACCAACCCTGAATTATCTGCCTTTGAGGCAAGTGCACACATACAGTAATGCTTCTGATTTACTATGTTTCCTGGGGGGTGGGGAGCAGTTTCAGAGGCTTGCACTCGACATTCTTACCACAAGGAATCTTACTGCTCTGGTCAGAAAAATAATGTGAGTGTTCTCTCTGATATTAAGTATATCCATCTCAATTATATATTCAATGATTGTGTGTATTAGTTAGGATTCTCTAGAGAAACAGAATCAACAGGGAACACTCGCAAATGAAAAATTCATTGAAGTGTCTCATGTGACTGTGGGAATGCAGAGTCCAAAATCCGCAGAGCAGGCTATGAAGCCGACAATTCCGATGGAGGGTCTGGATGAACTCCACAGGAGAGGCTCGCCAGCCAAAGCAGGAAGAGAGCCTGTCTCTTCTGAATCCTCCTTAAACGGCTTCCAGTGATTAGATTAAGCATCACTCATTGCAGAAGACACTCCCCTTTGGCCGATTACAAATGGAATCAGCTGTGGATGCAGCTGACGTGATCATGATTTAATTCTATGAAATGTCCTCATTGCAACAGACAGGCCAGCACTTGCCCAACCAGATAAACAGGTACCAACACTTGGCCAAGTTGACACATGAACCTGACCATGACAGTGTGGAAGTAATCATAGGGTGATGACCCTCTGTGAGATGGATTTTGGCCAGAAATTCATTGCAAAGTCAACCACTTTTATCAGGGGCTGTAATGTTACTTTGGGTCTTGTATCAGTGTCAGCTCAGACCCTGTGTCAACAGCTCTCAGATGATCTGGGTAATTCCTTTCCCCAGTATACAGTTACTTAGATAAATGGCTGAAGGTCCCTTTGGGAAAGGAATGGGTGAGTATTTATTGTATATACCTGCAAGTCCTTTTTTAGGGCAAGTGGACCTTCAATAGATGGACTCTTTATCTAAGAATTGGCTTTGATCTTGGGTAAGGGATCCCAATTTTTCATTGCAATGGCTGGCATCAGCCTTTTGTTCACAAATTTTTTTTTTCTGGTTTTAAAAGTCAAGAGTACTATAGTCATCATCCTACCATCTCTTCCCTAGAAGCATAGATCTCCTATAGGCCATGGTACTCTGGCTGTCCTCAAGTCTCATCACCTATTGTGGTAGTAATGTCCATTTTGCTTCTGATGGTTAAGTGCTGCCATTTGGCTTCTGTTATTCTGGAATCCTGTCATTACCAATGACAGTAGGAAGCCCTGTAGGGTTGTAAGGAAGCATCTCCAACTATAAACCCTGGCCTACAGAGGACAGCTACCACTGAGTTTCTCAAAGATGCAGCAACCCAATTACTAGGGCATTCCTTTTTGCTTTATTGAAGATAATGTCCTTTGGGCCCTCCTGGGGAATATATTAAGATGGTAGGTTGTCTGGTCTTACATAATAAATCTATCCTGACCTTCCCTCTTCCCTCACTACCTCAGAGCTTTCTGACCCCTTAATTCAATATTTAATCAAGGCAGCTGTTGCATCATTGCCTGATTTACTAATACCCAACATCATGTGTGATCATCAAGGAACTGTCCCAGCAGCATTAATGGCATCCTGCTAGGATTTTAAATCCCAAGACAAAGCAGAATGCCTACATACTAGAAAGTTCTCCCCTTTCCAGTCATCCCTGTGAGTTCAACATATTCACGATCCACTTCTACACATCTTCCCCTGATTTCTGTCTGAACACGTTTTGGTGAGTAATCCTTGTCCTCTTAGATCATAGACTATATTTTCCCACTCAGCTTATGCTGAGGACCATAGTTAATTGGTCTGAAGGTAAGAATGGGAGCAGGGATGACTCTTGAGGAAGACAAGTCTCTTCTGAGGCATTTGCATCAGGTGAAGTATTTGCATGGTCTCTAGGCATGAGGAGGCTGCTTTCCTCCTGAGGTGGTGACTCATACCAATCTAAAGAATTCAGAGAAATACTGGGATTAAAGATTCTTAGGCTTGTCCATGCAAGATGTCCCCACTCAGGTCTAAGGATCCCTTTTCCCATCATGGCCCTGAATAGCATAGTAAACCTGTTGTGGCCTCACACTTAGTCTCTTTTGTGGTTCTGCCACTCTTGTAACTAAATCCTGGGCTGTACATATGAGCATCTCTCCAAATACTGCTGTGGAGGCCCTCTGACTTTTACAGCATTTTATTGGTTCATAGATGGCTGATATAGCCCTCTCATTCTCTTTTTATAAGGCTTTTGATTTGTAAAGCAGTTAACTAAAATTTAGCCAATTCCACCATCTTTATGAGTATGATTGTTATCATACAGTTCAAGGGCTAGTGCTACTGCATATCCTAACATGTCCCCTGTCTTCTAAATTTTATTCTGTCACAGGCAAGAGTCTTAGTGAGAACATGCCAGATGTTATACTACCCCCACTTACTACCAGTTAAGTGAATCCTTGTTGCCATGTGACTGGCAAGTGATCCAGTTCTAGAATTCTGTCCTGATGGTCTGCCTTCTAGCACTTCTCATCTTTAAATTCCTCAAAAGCATCTAAAATAAAGTTTTAGAGGCATACAGTTAATTTGGGAGAATATCCTAGGAGGCAGTAGTGAGGTAGCAGGGAGAAAGAACAGAAGGAGGAAAAGCCGTTATAAGTATATGTTGTCAACCTTGCAGCGGTGGGCAGTGGAGGGTCCATTCCATTGACTCCTCCTGAGGAGTATACAGATTGTTCTCCCAGGAGTATGTGCCAAAATACCTGAAGCAGGAGCTTTTATTTACTGGATCCTTTGCCTCATTGTTTGAGGGTTGCTTTCAGGGCCATTAACCCTGTAATTCTAAGCTGTCCTTGTATGGTGCTGAGTGAGCTCCTTTGGTGTTGGAGAAGGCAGGCCCTGGGCCTAAGAGTAGAAAGACAGAAGGAGCATGCAAGAGGCCAGAGTTTGTCAGCTTGAGGTGAGACTGAGCTTTCAAGGCAGGGACTGCTGAAATCAGAGATGGATGGAAGGTTTGTGATGTTGAGCACTAGAGGTGTCTAGAATATAGAATTGACAGCAAATTTAACACTTGATGTAATGGTTAACTTTGATATTAAGATCAAAGTCAAGATGTCTGCTATTACCATTTAGATTCAACACTATATTACAAGTCATAGACAGTGCAGTTAGGAAAAATAAATAAATTAAAAGATATAGTGATTTGGAAGGAAGTGAAAAACTCATTATTCTCAAATGATGTGCTTATTTAAAAACTTTGATAGCATTTTTACATTGCTGCAATGCCCAAATGCATGATCAGAGAGCTTTTATTTCGTATGGGCTTTTTTCCATTTTATTTTTCTAGTAATTTACTTTTATAAATTTTACAAAAATATGAGTCCCTGAGAAAAGCTTTTTTGTCCTCCCTTTCAGGTAAATGATATTTGCCTTCTTCAATTTTCAAGAATCAGTTTGTTGGTTTCTCTGTCATTTAAATGTGATTTACATTTCTGTCTTCTAGTCGATTTGACTTTATTTTTATTTATCTTCTCCTGATTTCCTGGATGCTAGGGTTTTATTCTTTTTCTAAATTTTTGAGTTGAATATTGAATTCATTTTTCACTTTTTTTGTTTAATAGTAAAAGCTTCTGGGATTACAGGTTTACCTGTGAGTTTATCTTGTATCTTGATCCATAAGTTTTGGCCTATAGCATCTTCATTTTATTTCCATTAAAACTCATTATTCTCATATGATGTGAGTCTGTATTTACATGTTTGTTTTTATGTTTGATCTGGTTATTATTTTTTACATCTGTATTTTAGAGGATTAAATTTATTGGATATCAAAGAAAAAACTGGACAATGTTAAATAGGTAAGGATGATTTTATTCAAGGGCTACCATAATAGGGGAGAAAGAACAGAAACCACATCTGAACTCAACTCTGTCCAGAAAAAGGGCAGCAGGATTTTTTTTAAAACTTTTTTTTATTAATTATAAAAAAATTAACAAACAAAACATTAAGATATCATTCCATTCTACATATACAATCATTAATTCTTAATATCATCACACAGTTGCATACTCATCATTTCTTAGAACATTTGCATCGATTTAGAAAAAAGAAATAAAACGATAATAGAGAAAAAAAAGATTATGCACACCATACCCCTTACCCCTCGCTTTCATTTACCACTAGCATTTCAAACTGAATTTATTTTAGCATTTGTTCCCCCTATTATTTTTTTTTTCCATATGTTCTACTCTTCTGTTGATTTAGTAGCTAAAAGGAGCATCAGACACAAGGTTTTCACATTCACAGAGTCTCATTGTGAAAGCTGTATCATTGTTCAATCATCATCAAGAAACATGGCTACTGGAACACAGCTCTACATTTTCAGGCAGTTCCCTCCAGCCTCTCCACTACATCTTGAACAACAAGGTGATATCTACTTAATGCATAAGAATAACCTCCA
>PVIY010038828.1:0-23704 GCA_004026745.1 Myrmecophaga tridactyla | reverse complement strand
CCGCCCCCCACCAACAGTCAGAAATGAGGAAGGGACAGTGGGGGGCGGAAGAGGGGCCCTGATGCAGGCTCAACAGGAGGTAGAGGTGTCTGCGTCTGCTGTCGTCATAGCTTTACCTTTTAGAACGCTGTGCTTTCTATTTTGAGATCATTGTAGTGACAGAACAGAGAGCCCTGCACCTTTTACCCACTTCCCCCAATGGCAACAACTGGCAAAACTGTGAACAAGATCACAATCAGGACACGAGCCTGGCACAGAACCTGCCACGGTGGCTGGGACCCCTCTGGGGCCTTCAGAGCCACAGCCGCCTCCCTTCCACCCAGATACTCCTGCCACCACCAACCTGATCCCTTCCACCCAGATACTCCTTCACCCAGATACTCCTGTCACTGCCAACCTGATCCCTTTCACCCAGATACTCCTGTCACCACCAACCTGATCCCTTCCACCCAGATGCTTCTGCCACCGCCAACCTGGTCCCTTCCACCCAGATACTCCTCCACCCAGATACTCCTGCCACTGCCAACCTGATCCCCGCTTCGATAAACATGTCACTTCAAGAAAATGATGTAAATCGAGGCATTCTGTATGTACCAGTGTGATTTTTTTGGGGGGTCAGCTTTCTTCACTCAGCCTCACGTGGAAGTGTCTGTGGGTTGACAGGGAGAGCAGTTCTTTCTGGTGGCTCATGGAATCCCAGGCTCAGTTGTGCCACCGTTTGTCTAACCAGTCAAGGGCATTTCCACTTCTGTCCACTACAAATGAAGCTGCTATAAACATTCCTGTACATACGGGCTTCTGTGTGGACATAAGTCTTCATTTCTCCAGGATAAACGCCCAGCAGTGTAATTGCTGGGCCATATGGTAGATGCAAGTTTCATTTCTTAAGAAACTGACAACCTGCTAAGTTGGCATCCAGGGAAAGATACCCTGACTCAAGAAAGGCTGATGGGTTTAGAACACCTCTGGCAGCTAAAGGTACTTGGCTGGCGTCTGCTGGTCCTTTGGCTTCTGGTTTCAAACAGCTTCCTCGGGAGTGTTTCCTTTCTGCATCTCCAAACATCTGGATCTCATGTGGGCTCTGAGCTTCTTGCAAAATGTCTCCCCATTTAAAGAATCCAGGAAACTAATCAAGACCCACCTTGAATGGGTGGAGACACATCTTCATCTAATCAAAAGGCCACACTCACCACTGGGTGCGTCCCATCTCCATGGAAACAATCCCAAATTTCCCACCCTAAACAGTAGGTCTGGCCCCACAAGATTGGATCAGGATTGCGATATGGCTTTTTGGGGTACAAAATGGTTTCAAACCAGCGCAGGGTCATATCTGAATTGTCTTTGACGAGCACTAGATCACAGATGTTTTTCTCCTACTTTTTTCTAAAAGTTTTACAACTTTATGTTGTATATTTAAGTGCATTTTGAGTTAACACCTGTATAAAGTGTCAGACTTAGATCAAGGTTCATGTTTTGGGTGTGGGTGTCCAAATGCTCCAGCACCATTTTTGAAAGACCTCTGCACCTTGGTCAAAAAACAACTGAGTACATTTGTTCGGGTCTGTTTCTGGGTTCTCTGCTCTGTTCCTCTGGCCTCTGTGTCTCTCCCAGCACCGCAAACCACACTGGGACAGGGTAAGTCTCAAACCCTGGCTGACCCATTCCTCCCAATTTAGTCTTCTATCTTTCAAAACTGTTTGCACCATGCTAGCTCCTTTGCATTTCCATATCTATTCCTACAAAGATATTTCTGGGATTTTTAGAGGAATTGATCTTATATCAATGTGGGAGAACTGACATCTTTACTACATCCAATTTCCAATCCATGAACACATTCTCTCCGTTTATTTAGGTCTTCTTTGATTTATTTTCATCAGTGTTAGGTAGTTTACAGTACAAAGTCCTATACATGTTTTGTTAGATTTACATTTAAATATTTCTTTAAAATTTTTTTTTAATTGTAAATGGTGCTGTCATTTAAATTTCAATGTCCACGTGTTCGCTTCTAGTATATAGAAATACAATTGGGATCTGTCCTTTAACTTGTTGAAGAATGCTTTGAAAACTATCGCTTTTTTCTTTCTTTGCTTTGTATAAATGTTATATTATACAACTTAAAAAGTTTTAAAAAAACACAATTGATGTTTGTATGTTCGTCTTGAATCCTGTGGCCTCACTTACTAGCTCCAGGAATTTCTGTAGATCCCTTGGAATTTTCTAGGGACACAATCAGATCATTTGCAAACAGGAACAATTTCATTTGGCCCTTCTCAGTCTGTGTGCCTTTTATTTCCTTTCATTGCCTTCTCACACTGGCTGGAACCTTCAGCATTACGTTGGATAAAAGTGGAGAGAGTCAACGACGCTGCCTTGTTCCTGACGTGAGGGCAGAGTCCTTCACCACCAAGCAAACGTGAATGTGGACTTTTTATTAATGCCCTTTATCAAGCTGAGGAAGTTCCCCCTCTAGTCCTAGTTTGCAGGCAGTTTATCATGAATGGGTGGTACCGTCTCTCCATCCTGCTGCCGCTGATATGGCCGTGCGATTTCGTTTCTCACCCTATTGATACAGTAAATTACATCGACCGTCAAATTCTGAGCCCGCCTCGCAATCCTGCATAAACCCTGCTTGGTCATGCTGAATAATTCTTTCCATGCTTGGCTCAAATCTATTTGCTCAACTCTATTTGCTCATATTTTGTTACAGACTTTTGTGTCTATATTCATGAGGGATGTTAGCTTGCAGTTTTCTTGTTTCGGACCTGTCTTGGGCTCCTTTTGGCATCAGGCTGATGCTAGCTTCGTAAAGTGACTTGGAAAGTGCTGTTTCTCTTATGGATTCTGAAGGAAGCTGTGTAGAACTGGTGGCAATTCCTCTACCCGCCTTTGGGTCTCCTCAGGCCCCTCACTGTAGAGGGCAGGGGCTGACAGATTCCTGGTGGGTGGGGGTGTAGCCCGGAACCCCCCTGGGCTCCTGGCACCCCAGAGGGTTGATGCAAGGGGTGGGGCGGCCCTTGGCACGACAAGCGGGCGTGACAGCCCCGGCTCCCTCTGCCCCGGCCCAGTGGGGAGGTGGCCTCTTGCTACCCGCCCAGCAGGGTCTAAGCTCCCACTCAGCATTCACAGGTGGGGCTGGGGGGGCCACGATGCTCCCTAAAGTTTGGGGCTGGAATGGAAAAGCACTCAGTGTCCCGGGGCTTCCCCGGCCTGGCTTTCGGCAGAGAGCACAGGTGTCACACGCTGGCCAATCCGGTAGGTGCTTGGTGGCGTCTCCTGGGTGCCGGCTGCTGCAGCTCCCCGCCTAGGGTGTACGAGGCAAAAAGACACCCGCGAGTCCCCAGCCGGAGCTGCCCATTCTGCCTTCGCACCCCCTTCCAGGCTCTGCTGATGCTGGTTTGCTTCCAGGGATGCTGCATGCGAGGAATGGGGACGGCAGGTCTACTCTGTGATGCCACATTCTCTTTATTTTTAAGTAATGTTTGCTAAGAAAAAAAAATGGATTTGGTTGGCTCATGTTTCCTTCCATAACTTTTTCTATGTATTTTCCTGACTTTGATGTCAAAGCTGCTTTTTTCCATTCATTCAACCAACACTGCCAGCTGCCGCTCTGGGACCGACCTGGGGGGACCCCTGCTGACCGTGGCGCCACCTGCCCCCGCCCGCCCCCTCTGTTCTCTCACCACTTGCCCCTCTCGCCCTGTGTCCCCACGCTCCCCTCCCACCCCAGGGCCTGCCCACCTGTGGCTCCCGTGACCAGCCCCCGCCCTGTCCCTCTGGGCTCAGGAAAGGTGCCCTCACCCCGGTGGGCTGCGGGGCCATTCGCCGCAGCAGGGCAGCCACTGCCCTGGGCCACGAGGGCTCCTGGACTCCAGTGTCTCTGGGCAGCCCCGACCCACCAGGCTCAGCCAGACGTCTCTCCCCACGCCTGTCTGCAAGGCCTGGCGTCCCTTCCACGACCCGCAGGGCACTGGGCCCAGCGGGAAACAACGCCCCGTCAACCATGCAAAGCGGAGGCCTGAGGGCGAAGGAGACAGCCAGCCGCCTCCCCAGACGCCAAACGCCGACCCCAGAGGCCGCGTAGAGGCTGGGGCGCCCCACCCCAGGCCTGGCATGGAGGACCAGTCTCTGTTTGCAGAGTATCCGCTGTGAGGCGCAAACCCGCAGGCCCTGGGTAACCGCCCCAGCCTGGCCCCAAGACAGTATGGGGTCCCCCGCTCCTTGCCAGGCTTGGGGATGGCTCTGCCCAGGATGGCCAGGGGAGGCCAGGCGGGCCCAGCGGGAAGGGCAGCAGGGCTGGTGGCCGACTTTGCCCAGGACGCACAGGCAGCTGCGCTCTGGCCAGGTCCCCTGAGCCCCCTGCCTTGAGGCATGGGGACCCGGGCCCGAGAACCTGGTCAGCAGTGCCCCACCCAGACTGCTTTTGTGGAGCCAGGGGGTCCAAGTGGCCCCATGACGCAGCCCTGGAGCTGACAGAGGGAACAGACCCTTGGCTGGAGGAGTGCGGGGTCCCACCCGCTTCTCTCTGGGGATGTGGTGTGACTCTGACACCATGCCAGGGGGCGGGAAGAGCTGGGGGGCAGGGGGCACAACCCAGGACTGGGAGCTGCTGTACCTGGACCGATGCCCCCCGCGGGGACATGCACATGCGCCCCGCCACACGCCCTCTCGCTCCGTGGCCGCGTTTCCGAGGTGGTGCATGGGCCACCCTGTGCCAGCAGGGCTGGAGGCCACAGGGATGGGCCAGGAGGCAAGACTCACACTAAGGAGGGTAAAGAGCAAGACTAGCCAGGTCCTACGTGAGGGGCAGAGGCTCCCTTGAGGAGGTGTGGTGTCAGCAAGGTCCGCAAGGATTAGAAGGCAGACATGGGGCAAAGAGCACGGGGGCAAGGGAATTACAGGAGGGCAGATTTGTGGGCTGGAGTGATGATGCCCCCAGGCAGATGGTCCAGGCCAGCCCAGCCCAATGGAGCCAGAGGCTGCCCCCCGGAGGAGGACGGTGAGGGGTGGGATGGGCAGAAGCCCAGGCCTCTCTGGACAGGCAGTGGGTCTCCCTAGGCCAGGTGTAGGGTTCCCAAAGGTTCTGAGGGTCTTCAGTGCCCGCGGGCCCTTCCCAGCCAGCCTCTGTCCAACAAGGCTGGCAAAGGCATGTGGTGGAGCGCCATCTGACTGGTAGAAAATCCCCTTGCCTCTTCCAAGAATAACCCAATTATTGTACAGTGCTTTTGCAATACTCACAACATCTGTCTTTATTGTCTAATTTATGGGAATTACCAATTAGTAACGACAATTTCTGCCTTTCTGAAGTGCCCCTGCAGGGACACGGGCTCCAATGGCAGCACGGACACACAGGGCTCTGAGCAACCCCACAGGGCTTCGGCAGGTGCTGGCCTGTGGGCTCTCCACCCCCCAGGGGCCTGGGCAGTCACAGAGCGCCCTGAGCCCCCGCCTCGAGGCATCGGGACCCAGGCCCAAGAACCTGGCCAGGAGGGCCCCACCCCAAGCTCTGTCCACTCTGCTCCTGTGGAATCAGGGGGTCCAAGTGGCCCCACGATGCAGCTCTGGAGCTGACAGAGGGAACAGACCCTAGGCTGGAGGAGTGTGGGGTCCCACCCACTTCTCTCTGGGGATGTGGTGTGACTCTGTCCCCATGCTGGGGGGCAGGAGGAGCTGGAGGGCAGGGACACAGCCCCGGGCTGGCAGGCCCAGGCGAGAGGGCCGCACTGAGAGCTGTTACCAGGTGGCGTGGGCTGGCCAGGGGCCTTCCCAGAGAGTCCAAACCCGGCTGCTGGCCGCGCCCAGGCACTGCCTGGGGCACCCCCGCTGTGAACAGCAGCAGTCTGCAGGGGCTGCCCCTGAAGATGGGCCCTCACCTCATGCTCTCGCCCCCAGATCAGCGGCTGGCCAGCTGCCCCACCTGGAGCTTTGCTTCCTCTCCCGCCACCCAAAGGTGCTGCCCACAGCCTCCTAGGGTTCCCAAGCATGCATGTTGGCACCGCCTCCTTGAGGTGGGGTGTCTATGTTAGGAGAGGCCCACACAGAGCTGTCACCCCCTTTCCGTCGAGGTGGCCTGGGCAGGCCCGAGTTTCCAGAGTCCCCACCATAGAGGACAGCATGGGGGCAGGGGCCCCACAACCCCCAGCTAGAGGCCAGGGCTCCTTGGTAGCACTGGGCAGGTAGGAAAGGTGCTTCATGGACAGACACATCCTGGACTCTCTCAGCCGGCATGCCCGGGAGCACAGGTGGGGCGCCTGCCAAGCCCCTGGGTCCCAACCTCACCTTTACACTAGCTTAGGTGCCCCAACACCCCCAGCTTCTGCGGCCACCTCATGAGGTTTGGGTGAAGATTCAGAACGCGCATCCATAACTCCCAATCATGGGCACAGCCATGGCCCTGCCTCCTCCGACCAGCCCCAGCACCAGCACCCCCTGCCCCACCACCCTGGGGCGCCCCTCCTGGGCCTGGGGACACAGCGCACTCTGGCACCTGAGCTGAATCACTGAGAAGGGCCAGCTCCTGGGGCGCGGGTCCATAGAAGGGAAGGTCAGGGTGGCCTCTTGTTGCTTTTTAATCGAATTTGGCCTCTCCCAGCTTCCTGCCATCGCCCTCCACCAGGGCAGGCGCCGCCTTAATGCGAAGGAAGGAGGGAGATGACATCATTTACGTGTAATTGCCTTGTTTATCCGCCATGTCTCCGTGGTTGTTTTAATAAAGGGCAGAGGCAGAGAAAGACTACATTTACATCCTGGAAGGGAAGCCTGACAAGGGTCTCCTGCTTGTTGACATTTATTGTTTGCAAATGAGATAATCCAATCCCAGGGAGTGGGCTCCCTGCCCAGGCCTGGGTAAAGAGCCTGGTCCTTGCCTCCCTCCTGCAGCCATCCAGCCCAGGAGCAGGCCATGGTGGGCAGGGGGGCAGGGAGCAAGAGGAAGGAGGGGCCTTCACATCCACCAAGTATAAGCACCTCATATCCACCAAATACAAGTACCTGTTGGGTCCAGCCACCTCAAGCTAGCACTAGCATCCCCGTTTTAGGGAAGAGGAAGCCGAGGCTGGGACGTCAGTGTCACAGCGGGAGGGCAAACAGCAGCAGGATGCCCCCCACCCCGCACCCGCACCGCCTCTGACCTTAGTGCCCCACCATTTGGCATAATGACCTCCATGCCTGTGACCCTGAGCTCCTGGTGTCGTGTTACTAGGATTAATTAGTGTGACGTTTCCACTCCTGCCGTCTTCAGTCCCAGAACCAAGGTCTGGTTGCTGGAACTTCCAGGGAACCATCTAGAAATTCCTAGAGTTGCACAGACTCTATTTTCCAGACCTCAATTAGGGGACTGACAAAGGATTATTGTTCAGTTTGTAAGTCTTATACACCTGGAAGGCCTTACAAAGAATTGACATTAAATTGAGTTTAACGGCATATTCCATGGAGCGCTCTATTTGAAAGGAATATAATTACTAACTGGCTGGGCTCAGGGGCCTCCTCTGAGCTGCCACAGCTCACCCACCCTCTACCCCCAAACGCCCCTCTGCCACAGCCCAGGATGTTAGAGACACTAGGTTGTCACACGTCTCCCCAAGATGAGGAGCTCCCTGGGTCTGAGTTCAGCTCAAATTATATTGAGTGGATGGACAGAGGAAAGGTTACAGGAATAGGCAATTAGATAAATGGATAAAAGGGTGGGCTAGCGGAAGGAAAATGGATGGATCAATGGAGGTGGGTAGATGGATGGGCAATGAGAGACAAGGAGAGAGCATGGATGGAGAGAGGATGGATGGATGGATGGATGGATGGATGGACAGACAAATGAACGGACAGATGGGTGGCTGGATGGATGGGTGGCAGGATGGGTGGGTGGGTAGATTGAGGGATAGAAAGATGGGTGGATGGATGGATGGATAGATGCATGGTTGGGTGGATAGATGGGTGAGTGAATGGATGGGTGGTGGATAAAGAGAAGGAGGAACGAAGGGATGGGTGGACAGGTGGACACATGGGTGTATTGGTGGTTGGACAGATGGATGAATAGTTTCCAAGGGCCATTGCAGCTCTGCTATTCTATGGCACTGTGAGTCTAAGTGCTTGCCACTAACTCTGATCTTCACAAGGAGAGTTTCTTCCAGTGACAAGAAGTGGAACAGCAGAAAAGGCTCCAGCCAGCGGGCCCACATGCCTGTGATGTGAGGCTGGACCCCAGGTCCCTTGCACCACCTTTGCTCCACCATCCTTGGTGCTCGCTTTGGTCTCAGTGGGGCCCATCTGAGCAGATGGCAGCTAGCCCCTCCCAGGTGCCCTGTGGGAGCCTTGGCTGTTCAGGTCTTGCCATCCCTGAGTTGATGTAGATTTGGAGAATCAACAAAGGATCCAATGGACACTAGATGCCAACCCCAACGCTGACCACACGACTGTGGGACCTGGGGTGTCAAGGTGCTGCATTTGCATGAGTGTCCCCAGCTTCTCCGGCCTGCAGAGGAGCTTCCCTTCAGTCTCCGGGCCGAGCCTCTGTGCCACCCCAGATGTCCAGGCCTTGGAAAGCTTCTTGGGAAGACCACTCTTTGGAGCCCCTCAAAGCACCAGGCCCAGTGTGGGTGCTGGGGTTCAAGCACTCCCAGGGCTGCCAGGTGGCCTCCCCTCCAACCCCCACAGCACAGACCCTTGGCATCTTTCTAAACTGTGTCCTGTAGTTGTGCAAAGTGAGGTCTGGGGTCCTCTGCCACCCCCATCCCACTGTCTGAAGCTTGGACGCTGCCCCACCCATAAATCCCCAAAGCCCAGCTAAGTCCAGAGTGGCCAAAGGGATTAGCAGAGCTTTCCAGAAATCTTAGAGATACCTGCAGGAGGGAAACCCCATCCTTCTAGCCCTTCACCCACCCATCTAGGGCCACCCCCGGCACAATGAGCTGAAAGGAGTTACAGAGGAAACCCCAGGGGCGAGCCCCAACACCAGAGATCCTTGCATGGCTGTGACTCTGTTTCCCAACTCCACCATGCTCTTCAGCCCACTCCCGCTGCCCCCCGGGCGGGGGGATCAGTAGCTTCTTGCTATGCCCGAGGTTCCCTGCAGTGCTCAGTGCAACAGTCAGATGCTTGGGGTGCTGTTCCCGGGCCCTGTACACACATCACCACCAGCTCGGCCGCCGGCACTGCTGGTGGGACACACTGCCCCTGCTCCCTTCCCTGTCTGTGACGAGGGTGCTTCTCCCCCAGTGCAGGTGGCCAAGGGCATGTGAAGTTCCGGGCCGAGTCAAGGTCTCAGGCTGTCCTTCTGTGCCCAGGGTCAGGACCAGTGGCAGCCCCCACCCCGGCCCACCTCACTGTCTGGCCAGCGGCCCTGCCTGCCAGCCGGCCCAGGGCACAGCAGGACAGGATGACGCCACGTCTCCGTTAGGAGGTCCCATTTCCCTTCGGAAAAGGGGCCACATGTTAATTCCTCCAAGGCCAAGGCTGAGTCATCCAGCAAATGAGATTAAATGCCCTTGAAATGGAATTAAAATGACGTCAAACAGCAGAATATCATTTTCTTAACGGAGCCCGGCAAGATGCTTCTTTCTTTAACCCCTTCCTAGCCAGGTCTCAAGCCCCAGGAGCGAATTCCTCCAGAGTGAAAGGCAACCCCAGCCCCTCTGCATCCCTGCCGCAGCCCCCAGCTCCCTCTGAGCTCCTACCCCAACCCCCTCTGTGCTCCTGCCCCAGCCCCCAGCTCCTTCTCTGCTCCTGCCCCAGCCCCCTCAATGATCCCCTGGGATAAGAGAGGAAAAGATGCCCACAGACACCCCAGTCTCTGGAGTCCTATGACATCTAAGCTTGGACCGAAGACTGTCTGGCCTCAGAGAGGTCACACCCTGCCCTGCAGCCGGAAACCCAGCAGGCCGGGGCTGCAGACTAAGACTCCTTGAGACCTCGCCTGATCTTAGAGGTCCGGACACAATGCCTGGACCAGGGAAGAAGGAATCCAGGCAAGGCTTACGCAGGGCAAAGAGCTGTTTGTTCCTTCCCTCCTTTTTTACACATGCATTCACTACCTCTTGGGGACCAGCAGGCCCCCTACTCATTCTCCGCATCTGCAGCCTGCATGCCCAAAGGCTCTTAGCATCCTAGGAGGGGAGGGTCCCAGGGAGGCCACAGACAACCATTTCTCTCAGCGGTCACCCCCACAGACACCCTTAATTCCCCAATTTCCCTGGGGCCTGGGGCAAGCCCCTGCCTGGCCCACCCAGGGGCCCATGTGGCCCCGCCCCCACCACTTCCGGAGATAAAAGTCATGAGTGGTAAATGGTAAATGCTGCTCAGGCCACTGTCTCCTTGGAGACACGGAAGCCACTGGAAATGCGGTGTCTCCAGGAGGCCCATGGTTATTAAAATCGCCCAAATGACCTGCAAACAACCCTAGAAACCTGCCCTAGTCTTGATCCTTCTCATTTCCGCTAAAGCGCTCACCTGTCGGAAGGAAAGCTTGTCTGATCGGCCGATTCCTCAAGCCATGTCCGAGCGCAGCCTCACGTGGTGGCCTGGGCTTGGTGGCTGCAAACAGTGAGATTTACTAGAAAGAGCCGGGAGCCATCCCTGGAGTGTGGGGGTGCAGGGGCAGGTGTGTCAGGGAGTCTGCAAGGGAAGGGGGGCTGGGTGCATGCAGGGGGGCCATCTTGGGTCGGGGCATGGAGGGGCCTGGGGGCATGTCTTGGGAGCTGGGAAGGACCCCCCTCCAGGGTCGACCAGAGACTCAGTCTGCCCAAGGCTTACTTCATCGTCCATCATTCCTTCCTTTGTCCTCTCTGCCTGAGCAGAGGCTTGGTGAAGCCCTGGGGCTCCAGAGGTGAGCAGTAATCACAGAGACCTGGGAAGGACCCCCAGTATCCCTTTCTCACGGACCTGCCCAGGGGTCCAGCTCACCCCCCTCCTGAAGAAAAGTGATGCCCATGGAGACATTGGCTCAGAACTGGCACATGACCACTTCCGACTGAAAGCAGCCACATGGCCAAGCCCAGTGGACAGGGGACATGGACAAGGACAGCTTTCCCATCCGCCACCCTCAGGGCAGGGTGGACGGTGGTGACAGGGCTCCCGTGTCCCATTGTCCATGTCCTTCGCTTGCCTTCCACTGGGCCAGATGCACTGTCCGAATCCTCACCAATCTCAAATTCTGCCACCTCCAGGAAGGAGTCCCAAAGGAAAAGCCATACTCTCCCTGCTCTGGGAGATGCAACTGTTCATCCTGCAGGCCCTGGGCTTGCCTTCTGCCCTGCCCCGCCCCTCGGCCCCCAGTCCTTATTCCCAAGCTTCTGGGAAGAGCAACTGGCCATACCCCCAGCCCTGCCCACTGCCCTGAGGCAGGCCCCCTGCGGCAGGAAGAAGGTCCAGGCCTCTCCAGCCCCACAACTCCTCTTCTTCCTGCCCCCCCAGGACAGCTGCAGGGTCCTAAGTGGGGTTCCCTCTCTTCTTCCCTCCAACCTCAGGGCTGAGCCTGATCAGGCCATTGGTTGCTGGACAATGCCAGGCCAGAAGTCCCTCCAGGCCTGCAGATGCGCCCTTCTCCTGCTGCCTACCACTGCCCTCACACCCCCCGCAGTGCCAGGCCACAGGCCGTGCCAGGACAGTGCCGTGCCAGGCACTGCAGAGGCGTCCAGTGAGGGCACAAGCTCAGGTGGTCACAGGTGCTGGCACCGCTGACCCCAACCCACGGACTCTTGGGAGTCAAGGCAAGAAATACTTCAAGTGTCTTTCCATAAGGACATCAGCAAACACAGAACATTCTGAAACTGGAAGCCAAATATTTATTAAATGTTTTAGAATCCATCAAAACGGCAGATGCTGGGTAGAACAAAACCCAGCTTTGAGGAAGAGAGAGCGAATCAAAGAGAAAAGCAGAGAGGAGGGCAGAGGCTGTCCCCCGAGCCGAGCCCAGAGAAGGGGCCCATTCAATGGGGGCTTGTGGACGCTGACAGCAGACAACCTGGTGTGTTGGTTCGGAAGTTTCACAGGCCCCAGAAAACCATGTTCTTATAGCTAATCCAGCCTGTGGCTGTGGACCCATTGGAAGTAGGACTTTTCAGTGAGTAGGACCTTTTTTTTTTGCAATTTTATTGATACATATATTTGTATACTGTAAAGTCATCCACAGAATACATCAATGGCTCACAGTATTATGATATAGCTGTGAGTTCAGCACCATAATCAATTTTAGAACATTTTCATTATTTCAAAAAAAGGAACATGTAAAATATCCCAAACCCCTTATCCCCCAATCCCTTATTGTCTTTATTTTCTTACTTACCTGCCCATACACTGGATAAAAGGACTGTCTCCCCCCCACCACACACACACACACACATCCCTTTCACACCTCCCAGATCTCAGATCTCAGTGCGCATTCCCTGGGCTGCCCCCATGCCCTTTCTTCTATACATCAGCAACTTCTACCTCCAAAACCCTAGCAAATGTCCCACAGCGGAGCAGCAGGAGGAGCCCTCCTGGGCGTGGGGAGAGGGCAGAGGCTGTGACTGCACAACACCCAGAGGGCCCAGCAGGGTACCTGTGCTGGTGGGCACCCAGCACCAGCCACTCACCCTGGAATTTTTACCGAGTTGTGCAGGGGCCATCAGTCCCGCCTCAGTGTGGCACTTCAGACACAAGAAAAGGGAGGAAGGATTTCAGCTCAGGAGGGAACCCCTGGGGAGCTGTCACCACTGGGACTGACAGAGGCCCAGGGGGCGCTGGCATTGGGAGCCCACCTCCTCCATCCTCCCATGTACAGCCCAATGAGGCCGAGCACATCAGGTAAAGGCTCTGTGAAAACAGCAATTGTCAGTAATTTAAAATAACACAGCGATGAGAAAGGCACAGAGGCGGGTGAAGGGCCATTCAAGAAAGAAGGAAGAAGGAACGTTTAGCAGGCAGTAGTGGGGGAAGGGGACTAAGCGCCCAGGGCTTGCCCATCCCCCAGGTGGAGCTGCTCTCATGGGGTTCATTCCAAAGGGATGGGGCACCACACACACACTGGAGGGAGCCAGGGTAGCCCCAGGAGTGACCAACCCGGGCAACACGAGTGCACCCCCAGGCCGAGCTGTTCTAGATCCACAGTGAAAAGGGGCCAGACAGGCAGGAACCCTGCAGCAAGAAGGTATATCCCTCCCCAGAGAAGTTGGGACAAAGCCTGGCTTCTGCAAGGTCTGGGGTCCCTGTCACCTGCAGGGCCCTTGCTGCCATGCGGGCCCTTACTTTCCCTGTAATCTCTGGACATCTGAGGCCAGGGTGGTCAAGCCAATGTGATGGGAAGGGGCAAGTGGCCATCCCCAGGAGGAACGAGGAGGCCCCTTGGACCTCCTCCAGCTGTAGTAGTAGGTCTGCCTCAGGTGGGAGGGCAGTGTTCTAGGGTCCCCACCTTCTGTGCCCTCTGGCCTAATCCCAGCTGAGCAGAGGTCACAGCAGAAGCAGGAGGTCCCTTCTCAGGGCCCATCTCCTCTGCAGGATGGGGCGGTTCTGATGACCACAGCAGGTCCCCAGAGTGTGCACGTTTGTTGTCAGTGGGTCACAATCTTCCTACAGTCACCTTATCTGAGCACAATACAAGCTAACCTAGAGGGAGCTGCCTGCAAGGCACACACTAGTGCAGGGAGGCAAAGTTCATGTGGCAAATTACCGCTCCTCAGGGCCCATCTAGGCCCACATCCCAGATGCCCTTGCCAGTCCCCCACTGACCTTCCAGATCCCCATTTCCACTGCCTGCCCCGAGGCTTCCCAGGCTCACCCCAAGCATCACACTCAACCTGGCAGAACACAAACTCTTGCTCTCCTCCCCAAACCTCCCCCAGCTCCCCTGCTAAAAGCACCCCTTCGGCAGACTGTTGGGGCAGAGCCGAGCTGATCCTGTTCCCATAGTGTGACCGTGGAAACAAGAAGAAAAACGGGCAGCTGCATAGAAAAATGAGAACAAAAGTCGGCCTGGCAATTTACAAACGAAGAACAAATGACCAACACCCTGGAAAATGTCCCACTGCCTGTTACCAGAGGAGTTCAACAATGAGAGGCCACTTGTCACCAAGCTGGCAGCTAAGATTAAAAGGACAGAGACTCAAATGCTGGCAATGTGGGGGCTGGGCATGCGGTGAGAGCCCCAGAGTGGAGCAGACAGACCCACCTCCTCTGTGCCGCATCCTAGCGACTTGTGAACCTGTCTGGCCTGACAGTGCTCCCTGTGAGTAGTAGTTTGGGACAAAGTCCTCCGAAGAGTCCTCAGAAGCAGCCACTGGAGCCTTCAGCAGGTGATTCTTGAGCACAGGAGGTGCCAACACGCCGTGACCGGCAGGCAGAGTGTCCTGCCCTCGGGAGCTTGCTTTCCAGGTAGGGAGAGAGATGCTAAGTAAAGAAGCTAAGTGCAATACAATTCCAGGTGGCCTAAGTACCAGGAGGAAGGAAAATGGGGTGGACATAAGTGGGGCAGGCTGAGTGGTGTGTCAAGAGGGGTCGGGAGGTCAGAATCCCCAGTCGATAATTGAGCAGAGACCAAGTGAGGCTAGATGAGGTGTGGGAGTGCCGGGGCTGGGCGCCTGGGGAGCACAGGAAGGAGCAGGTGGCGCACCCTGGGGTCGGGGAGGCACAGGGACTTGTCGGAAGCGGTGACATCGAGGCACGCCACCATCGGACCCGAGACAAGTGTGTGCACCGCTCTTGCACACACTTGCTGGCAATTTCCAGCTTGTAGCAGTAAGTGTGATAAGTGTGCGCAGGGCACAAGAGAGGCCGCAGGGCCTGCGACACCAGGGCTGGGCGCGGGACGCAATAATGAGGGGAAGGGGGAAAGGGTGGGGAGGTAAGAGGCAGGGACCCCAGGGCGTCCGGAAAGCCCGAGGGCGGGCACCATCATTCATTTTGTTTTTGATTTGGGTGGCTGGTGATTGGTCTCTGGGGAGCACGTGACACAGCCCTGGCCAATAGGTGTAAAGGGGTGTCTCCCAGGGGGCTCCTGGGAAATAATTTCTGCGGGTCAAAGGGCGTACTGCCGGGGCTCTGCGGCCGCCATCTTGGGGAGCCTCTGGACGTAGTCACCGTCAAGGGCACCCTGTCTGACGCCCTGACCCCCAGGCTGGCCTCTTCTCAGCCTTCCTCCCGTCTCCACGTCTCCCCTGCAGCCTGCAGAGAGGGCCCTTCCTCCTCCTCCTCCCCCGCTGGCCAGCGCCCCCTGGCTCTCTACGACACCGCTCCCCCCTATCCCAGGGGCCCTTCAGGTCCCCAAGCGCCCCAGGATCCCCGTGCTGCCCCGCTCTGCAAGGCGGGGACAGGCTCTCGGCCACCTGGGGGCCTCTCTGCGGGCAGAGGCACCCCGCACTTGCCTACAGGGAAGGACGATGTCTGAGAGAGGGATTGCGGGGCCCACCTGCTCATCCAGGTCAGAGCCCCAACAAGCCGGAGCCCCCCGCCGCCCATCCCTTCAGTCCAGCGCAACTTCAGGGCTCCCGCCTATGCTTGGCCGCGCGGCTGGAGGACGTTCCCTTGCTGTTGGCCTGGGGGGTGTTCGGGGGAAGAGCTGGGAACCAGCAAACAGCTGGGCCCACCATACAGCCAGGGTCTGCTGGGCAAGCCGCCTCCAACCCGGTTTAGTTTCTTAGTTTTTCTTGTCCCCACCTCTCTTACAGCTTGTTCCAGTTTGGTTTTTGATCTTTAATTATAAACTGATATGTGGATAAATCTGTATCATAAAGAACCCAAACGTACAGACACAGAAGTCTCCTTGTTATCCGTTCTTCAGTCCCAGCAGCCTCTGCCCATTCTGTTTGTATCATTCCAGAATATACTCCTCTGCACACGTGTGTGTGTGTGTTTATGGATGTGTGGCTTTGTTTTGTGTGCATTTTTCCATGGATGGCACCGGGGATCGTTCTGGTGTTTCTCTCTTTTTTCCAGGTACTCTATCAGGGACCCTGTGACGGAGGCTGTTCACCACTCATGGTACCTGGACTGACTTCCTCTCCTGAGCTCATGGCTGGGCCTTCACTGCAGTTGCACCTGGGTATCTCCAGCCCCCACCCCTTCCCTCCCCATCGCTGGCAGATTTGAGACCCACAGGGTGGCAGCCAGGACCCCAAATCATCGCTTGCAAGACAGCTTCCTCCATCCAGGAAACACCCTGAAACAAGACTGATCTTCTAAGATACCAAGTACCAGAGCGCTGGCCTTGCTTGTCAGTAGCAGCTAGCAGTGCATTTGCTGTCAGCCGCAGCTTTCCACAGCTGCCTGCAGATTCCCCACGTTCCTTTGGTCTGCTGAGTGGTGCGCTGTAGAGTGGGTGTGCCACAGTTTCTTCTGCGTTCCTCTCCTGACGGATGTGCAGATGGGTTTCCCGTGGTGGGGGCAGCGTGGCTCTCACAGAGCCAGCACGTTAGTGTTGTCTTCCCCTGAGAACCGCCCTCCTGTTGTCTCTCTGGCCATCAAGCCCAGTGATCTCATCTCCCTTGCAGCCCTTGCTGGTAGGACAAGCCGGGATCAGGCCTCTTGTCCAGTGACCACTGTCATAATGAAGAATTGTTTTCCATATGTGGCTCCTTGTACAGCCTCCCTCCTCTGTTCCCGCTTGCCCATTGAATTTTGGGCAGTGTGGCCAACAAGGACTAGACAATCAGCGTTTTCAAACCAGGAGACAGAAAGGCTCGACATGCCTGCTGACTGTGGTCCCCCACTCACTTGTCACAGCATTGTCCCCAGGCCTCATTTGTGCTGCGCTGACACCCAGTCACTGTGTGCAGGACCAGTCTCCCCTTACAGGGTGCTACGGCCCCCGTCTTCCGCGCATAAGCCCCGGCACTGCTCCGTTGCTCACAGCTCTCCTTTGGCCTCTGAAGCAGCATGCCGGGGCCCACCAGCCTCCCAGTGCCACCAGCCCTGCCCATTGCACACACTGGGCCCGTGGGGGGTTGTCATGCATAATGTTAGTGTGGGTGAGCTCTAGTGGAAGCTGAGCCAGGCCTGAAACGTGGCAAAGGTTTCCAGTCTCTTCCAGCCCCACTTCAGGGGGTCTCCCTGCAGTTTCAGCACCTGGCACAGGGCCATACCAGGAGCCCCTTGTTCCTCTCAGCCCTAAGGGGGAGATCCACCCCATGGCCCTGGGTGCTCTGCCAGGCCTGCTGGTGGGCACTGCACTAGAGGGTCTCATTCCCAGACCCTGCAGACACCCCCTCCCCCAACTGACAAAGTTCTTGCCTTTTCTATGAGTCTGGTCTTGATCCCCAGTGAGACCACTGCTCCCACAAAGGGCCACTGGGGTTTGCTGGGGGTGCAGCTACCAGCAGCCAGGGGCACGTGGCAGCTGTGCCTGAGTCACCCCTTACATTGGGAGCACAGCAACTACCTTCCTCCCAGCCCCCAGCCAGGAGAGATGGCACATACCTCCACATGGCCCTACAGGTGGGGGCGGGGCCACATACCTGCTTTATGCACCCAAGGAAGCGAAGCGCAACAAATGAGACTGGAATCTATTATTCCTGTATAGCAGTACGTTGCAGATCACTCTTTAAAATTAGCTTCCAACTCAACACCTCTGGCAAATCTAAGTAATTCAGCACCCCCCACCCCTCCCCGCTTCCCCGCCAGTGTGCCCAGCTGCAGCCTCCTGTCTGCCTCACTGGGTCCTGGGAGGCTGAGCTGCAAACCCTGTAAGGGATGGGTACCGAGTGACTGGCCTCCCGTGTCCCAGCAAGGAGGTCCATATGTCATAATGGTGTTCCTGCCTGGCTGAGACAGGTGTGCCAGGCCCCTTGAAAGGCTCCCTCCACCTCTCTGACCCAGGAGGAGTACTGCTGGGACTGCCCATGTCACCTGCTCTCTGCAGACAGCAGTAACACAGGTCTGGCCACCCCCAGGAGCCTCTGCTGTCTACCCCAGGACCCAGCAGCCCTGCCTAGGTGACCAGGGAAAGAATGCCTGCTCCCCACTGCCCAGGTCCAGGCCCCTGAGAAGCACTGGCCTGCCTGGAGCCCGGCGGCTGAGCCCCAGGTTGGGTCTTCGGGAGGGTACTATTTCCCCCTTTCCCCCATGCAGCCCCAACAGACGCTCAGCCCTTGCCTCTGAGAAGAGGGATTGGGGACAGGGAGCCCATAAACCCAGCCGGCTCCTGCTCCTGCGTTTAATGACGCCCTGTCAAGGACTTCTGCCCACATTCAATTACCAGCGAAGGTTTTACATTAAGACCCCACGCCAGCTGGCTGCGCACCCCCACCCACCCCCAGGGCTTCCCTGCTCTTGCTCTCCTGCAAATGCCGAAGGGCTGCTGGGGAGGGGGGCGGAGAAGGCCAAGGTCACCTCCAGTCCTTTTTCCTGGGAATGAGGAAGAGGGATCAGAAGCCATCTGCCGAGGCTTTAGAACAGACGAGATGGAGGAGGAGTGTTCTCTGGAGCTCTGCTCATGCCCCTGTATTCCCAAGCCAGCACCCTCAGGACGAGGCCCCCTCTGCTCTGCTGGTGGGAGATGCCCCTGCTCCCCTAGGTATCGGCTGGGGAGCCTCCGTGGCAGAGGGAAGTCCTGGTACCCGCCCACCGTGCATCCACACAGGCTGGCTCCGTGTCCACCCTGACCTCGTGACCCCAGTAGCTGGAGGGAACTGTCCCAGAGTGGGCACATGGTTCAAACCAAGCCACCCAGGGCCTCCCTGGGGTTTCTCTCTGGAACCAAAGGAAGAGGTGGTTTTCTCCCTGCCGGAAAGCCTGTGGCTTGTGAGGGAGATTTGGGGTGTTACTCAGCAAAGCCGATGAAAGGGTGTGGCTGCAGCCCCAGATGGACAGAGGAAGATGGGACGAGGCCTCGGGTGACTGGACATCTGGCTGCACCTGTCCCCGAAGCCCCATGGCACCCATTCTGCCCTCTTACCCGTATCCAGGAAGTCTCCTGGGTGCAGCCAGAGTCCCCTTCATGGGATGCTCCCCCTTGCGGGGTGGGGTAGGGGGAGAAGACAGGTGAGACTCCGTGGCTTCAGGTCAGCCGAAGCTCTGCCCTCCGTTGTGCGCATTGGCAAGGTCTCAGTGCTTGCTGCTCATTTCCTCATCTGCAGCGTGGGGACGAGGCCGTGTGGGCTTCAGGGTCCGCTCTGAAAGTGAAGCCAGGTGTGAGGGGGCTCAGCTGGGTCCTGGCTCAGCGCAGACATTAGAATGACAATGGTGAGGAAGACGGTGACCAGCCAAGGTGCAGCCCCTCCAGGCGGGGCTGGAACCCAGCGTGGCTGCCTGCTGAGAGGACGGCAGCACATCCAGTCCTCCGGGGGGGAGGTAGGAGCCCTGCAGCCACCTGTGTGGGCTCGCTGGATGAGACGGGGATGTGGTGGGCATCGGGGTCCCAGCTGGCCCAAGCGGCTCTGCTCTTACACGTGACCAGCTCTGGCATCCCTGCCCCAGGAGCACAGAGACAGGAAAAGGCCCCCACCCAACTTTGGGGCTCAGCCGCAGGGGCTCTGTAAGGGGCGGGTGGCACCCTCCCTCCAATAGGGATTGTTTTGTTTCCCTGACTCCCTCCTACTCAAAACCTGCCATCACCAGCGGGCTGGAAAGGCTGGCCTGGGACAAGACGCTGCAGCCACGCACACACTCTGGGGGGTTGCCGGGCAGTGGGTGGCCTGTGGTTCCAGGGCTCCAAGGCCTTGCCACCAGGTCGCAGAGCCTCCTGGGCGGTGCCTGTGGGCTCGAGACAGAGCCCCCGTGAGAAGAAAGTTCTTGAAGCCAGTGGCCTTCGAGACGTGGTAGCACGGAGCATGCTGGGGCCGAGGCTGAGCCGTCAGGTGAAGCCAGGGTCTCGGCTCAGATAAGGGCCACAGCTGAGTTCCGTGGGCTGGGGCAGCCGGTGCCAGGAGAGCCGGCCTGGAGCAGGGGCCAGTTCTTTGGGTCCATCTGGTGGGGGTGGGGTGACTGTTTCCAAGGGAGAGTTCGGGGGGGGGGTGGGGGCGGGAGAGGAGCTGTGAGGTCTTCTCTGGAAGGGACCGCAACTCAAGGCCCCGGGGCCAGCACGCCTCTGTTTCCCATGGGCGTGACACACACCAGGGAAAGCTACCCCCCTGTCCCCCATGCCTTGGTCCCTTGGATGCCAGGCCCCCCTCCCACCCAGTCCCAGGAAGTGACTGTCCTGAGGCCATGCGCAGTGCTGCAGAGACCTGCACGCTTCCGGTGCCCTCTTCCTCCTTGTGTTGGGGTCTCTCCCGCCCCAGGTGCACCTTCGCCTCCTGGGGTCCCAGGTGGGCTGACCTGCTGACTCCAGCCCAATGCCTGAGCCCTTCAAGAGGCCCTGCGGAGCCTTTGGCTGGGAGAGGGCGCCAGGACCACCCACCACGCCATGCCCTGAGAAGGAGCCAGCGGTTAGGGAGCCAGCAATGGAGGTACAAGACTTGGGGGGCCAGCGCCTTCCTGGAAAAGCGTGTGGGCACAGGCCGTTTCTAGCTTCCACCCCATGTGGCTTCCTGACCCCGTTCCTGCCCCATCACCCAGCCCAAGGCCTTAGCACCTCATGGGACCTGACCCAGCCTTGCATTTTGATGGAGGAGGGCCCCAGTCTGCCTGGGCGGCCCCCCAACACCTGATCCCTCAGACGGTCCTGGCCCATCCCCTGTGGCCTCACCACCACTTCAGTTCTCCATTTTCCCTGTAGCCCTGTGGGCCAGGCAGGCAAGGACTGAGTGTGCTCAGGGAACTACGTGTGCTCACATCCAGGCACCCAGAGACACGCAGGCATATGCACACATGCAGGCACACACAGGCATGTGCATACATGCAGGTACTCAGAGACACAGGTACAGTGCACAGAGGCATGCACACAGGTACGTGCACACACGCAGGCATGCAGAGACACGCAGGCATGTGCACACAGGTATGTGCACATGCAGGCGCACGCACACAGGCACATTCACACGCAGGCATGTGGACGAACAGACCTCTGCCGCCAGCACCCCTGCCTGACCGTGGCATCTCCCAGTCTAGCGCAGGCTACAGTGCTTTTGGTTCAGTTCCATCAGATTCCTGCCTTCTCCTGCTCAAAACGCTGCAGGGCTCTTGCTGTCCCCCGTGTGCCCTGCCTGCGCCCCCTGGCACACCCCTCCAGCCCACTCACCTGCCCCTGCGTTGCCCTCCCCCCTGTCCCTCCCCAGCTGAGAGCACTCACCACTGCCTGCAGGAGCATGACCGGGCGGGAGGCTTTCTCGCCCCCTTCATGGCCCTGGCCCCTGCCGGGCCTCTGCTGGGGAGCTCGAAAGTATTATGGGATGACAGAGCTCCTGCTTCATGGCAGACCACGCGCTATCCTTGCCAAACACCTGCTGTCTCTGATTATATCCCCACCCCGGGGTGGGGTAGGGGTGAGTGAGCACTGCCAGTGCTCCCGTTTTACAGAGGGAGAAGGGAGGCTCAGAAAGGTTAGGCAGCCTGCTCAGGTCACACAGCTGTGACCTCGGCCAGGCTGGCCGCACCCAGGCTCCTCTGCCACTGCCATCTACACCCCTGTTCCACGCAGGTGTGGAAATCCTCCCCACTTCACAGCCAAGGAGGAGACTCAGAGCCTGCAATTTCATCTCCAACCCCGGCTGAGTGCAACCCTGCCTGACCCCTGGGCCTGGAGGGAGGGATGCGATGGATTTGACTTTTTTCCCGAAGGCAGCCTGCCATGTGCACCCTTCCCCCCAAGTGACTTTTAAGAAATGTCATCTAATTAGCAGATTGCTGGCTCCAGCACCGCCAACCCTCTCCCGAGGCGTCTGGCCACAGCCAGGCGCGCCGGGTGCCAGCCAGAAAAGCTGGCGCTTCTCCCTGCTGGCACAGCCGCGGGCCCCTCAGCCTCAGCACCCCGCGGCCGGCTTCTGTTTTCCACACACGGGGTGTCCCGCCGGCCACGGACCTCTGGGTTTTGGGACTGCAGCCCCCTCAATCCGCCCAGCCCACCCACATGGCCACCATCCCCTCCCCGGGCAGCATCTCTACCACCTAGGCAGAAAGCACCCATTTCTGATCTCTCTTTCCCCAACAAGCCAGGCCTCCTCATTCTTTTATTGGAGAACAGATTTTTTCCCCCAAATAATTAGGCAATTTAAATCATACAGTCTTTCCCAGAGAACTATATTTAACCCTGATTTAAATGTAATTTACACTTCGCAGCTTCCTCAAGCAGTTCTGGAAGCCAAAACACGGATCAAATATTTTTTAAATGTCAAATGCTGCCTAACTGTGGATTGCACTGAATTTATTTGTACAGATAAGCGTTTGATCTTCTCCTTCCTTCTCTTCCCAAAGTTATTTTTCCTTAATCCATGTGACACCCCGATTTCTCTGGTAGCTGGAGGGTTGAAGTAATACATGAGAGGCTCTCACGTTTATAAAGTATTTTAAAAGCTGGTTATTCAGATTGGAGCTGGAAACCTCTACCAGAAGACTTTAGAGGAGTCCATTAAAGCAAAGAGAACACTGGGGCCGAGGAGTGCTCCCCAATGTCCCTGGGGGCCCACGGTACCCCACTGTCCGTGCTGAGCCTCTGTTCCCCAGAACTGACCTGGATAGGTAGCCACTTACCAAGGGTCTCTGCTGGCTCCTGGCTCTCCCCCTTTGTTTAACATATGTGAAATGGTGGGGTGTGGGGGGTCAGCATGGGTGCCAGCTGCAGCCTCGGGGCACATGGTGCTTGGAGGCCAGAGTGCAGAATCAGCCCAGGTAGAAGCAGACAGGACGGAGAAGGACCTCTGTACTTGTACTTGTCAACCTGGGGGTCCACGACAGTTGGGAGAGGTGGTCTGTATTGGTCAGCTGATGCTGCAGTGACAAGCATCCCCAGAATCGCAGTGACGTACAACTTGAAAGTTCATTTTCTGCACGTTACACATACGCAATATGGCAGCTGTGGCTCTGATTTGTGGGGGGGTTTATTCTGGGACCCTGGATACTGATCCCAGCATGTTCTCATGGTCAAGGGCAAAAGAAGATGCCAGAACCCCCAATGCTATTACAGCATCAGCCTGGATATGGCATACCCTATGTATTAGTTTGCTAATGCTGCCAGAATGCAATATACCAGAAATGAGTTGGTTTTTTTAAGAGGGAATTTATTAAGTTACAAGTTTAGAGTTGTAAGGCCATAAAACCAAGGCATCCAGAGAATGATACCTTGACTCAAGAAAGGCCGATGTCTGTCACATTGGAAGGTGTGTGGCTGGTGTCTGCTGGCCTTTGTTCCCAATTCTGTTGCTTCCAGCTTCTGATGCCAGTGGTTTCCCCTCTGAGCATTTGTGGCCTTCACATAGCTCCTCCGGGACACAACTCTGGGTCCTGAATTGCTTCACATCTCACGGGGAGGTACATGGCGACGTCCGCTGGGCTCCACAGCTCCAAACGTTGATGTTTAGGTGTCTGCTCTCTTTGTTGGCACTCCAAACATCTGTGCTTCCTGGGGCTTCTGCATTTCCAAACTTCTGTGTTCGCATCTGCAGGTGAGGTTTCTCCAAAATGTTTCCCTTTTGAAAGGACCCCAGTTAACTAACCCAGACCCACCTTGAATGGGTGGAGTCACACGTCCACCTAATCAAAAGGTCACACCATGGCTGGGCATGTCACAGCTCACTGGAAACAATCCAATCCACGTTTCCCCTTAAACAATAGGTCTGCCCCGACAGATTGGATCAGGAAAAAGACATGGCTTTTCTGGGGTGCATAATAGCTTCAAACCAGCACACCCCACTTCTGCTTATGTTTGTTTTGTCAA
>PVIY010038827.1:0-23582 GCA_004026745.1 Myrmecophaga tridactyla | reverse complement strand
TACAATTTTAAAAATGTTTTTGCATGAGGAAGAACAAAGGAATGTCATTATTGCAGGGTACTGAAAATAGATGGTAATTAATATTTTAAAATGTCACCTTCTGTGTGAGACTAAAGCAAAAAATGTTTATTTGTTACAAAATTTATATTTTGACTAGTGCATTTCCTAATATAACTTATGTAGATAGTTTGATTGAATGCCATAAGTACTCGGAATCTCAGGTAGGACATGAGATTTTGCTGGTTTGTCCAGAGTGATGCCCTGATGAATTCCAGAGTGATTCTATCAATGAGTGGAAAAGTATCTGCAAAGCCCCCTTTGGGGAGTGGTGAGAATGGGGAGAAATTCAACTTCCCCAAGTTGAATTCTTGATATTCTCACAAGCAGTGTGGACAACCAAATCTATAGGCTGAGCCCCCAGTCTTGGGGTTTCTTCATATGAAACTTAACCCTGCAAAGGATAGGTCAAGTCTACTTAAAATTTAGGCCTTACAGTCACCCCCAAGAGAGCCTCTTTGGTTGCTCAGATGTGGCCTCTCTCTCCAGCCAACACAATGAGCAATCTTACCACCCTACCCTTCTCTACATGGGACACGACTCCCAGGGGTGTGGACCTTCCTGGCAATGTGGGACAGAGATCTTGGAATGAATGGAGACTCAGCATCAAGATATTGAGAAAAACCCTAGAATGAGCTGAGACTCAGCATCAAGGGATTGAGAAAACCTTCTTAACCAAAAGGGGGAAGAGGGAAATGAGACAAAGTGTCAATGGGTGAGAGATTCCAAACAGAGTCGAGAGGTTATCCTGGAGGTTATTCTTATGCCTCAAGTAGATATCATCTTGTTATTCAAGATGTAATGGAGAGGCTGGAGGGAACTGCCTGAAAATGTAGAGCTGTGTTCCAGTAGCCATGTTTCTTGAAGATGATTGAATAATGATACAGCTGTCACAATGTGACTGTGTGATTGTGAAAACCTTGTGTCTGATGCTCCTTTTATCTACCTTGTCAACAAAGGAGTAGAACATATGGAATAAAAATAAATAATAAGGGGAACAAATGCTAAAATAAATTTAGTTTGAAATGCTACTGATCAATGAAAGCAAGGGGTAAGGGGTATGGTAGGTATAATCTTTTTTTTTTCTTTCCTGTGTTCATTTTATTTCTTTTCCTATTGTCTTTTTATTTCTTTTTTCTGAATTAATGGAAATTTTCTAAGAAATGATGAATATGCAACTAAGTGATGATATTGTGAATTACTGATTATGTATGTTGTTTTATTTTGTTTATTTTTTTAATTAATGAATCAATTAAAAAAAAAAAAGGAAAGTCCCATCTCACCACCCAAAAGTTCCATCAGTCCACAGTGAGACAACTTGTGTCTGGAAGGAGGTTATGAAGAGTTCCAGGGTCTTCGAGAATCCATCTTCAACTACCACATTTTCAGGAGTATTCCTGTAAACAGTGAATGCTTCAGGCCAATAGAGAAATATAGTTTAAAAGTTATGGGAAATCTTAACACATTTTGGTTCTAATCCAAACTTTAGCAGCTCCTTTTTCAGGGAACTTTTTCTAATTTACAAAAAAAAAAAAAAAAATGGGGGGAATGGTTCCTTTAAATTTGTGGTTTCCAAAAACCTGTGTAAGAATCACTTTGGAATTGATTTCATTTTCTTTTTAAGTTCAGAATTCTTAGGAATTCTGATTCAGTAGGCCTGGGATGAAGCATTTCAATAAGCATTTCTATGCATACACCCCCCCAATTCCCTTCATCCTGTGAAATAATGATGTCGGAAGTCTAGAGGCCGCATGTTGAGAAGTCCCACTCTAAATTGACACAAATTTTCATGCACCCCTGGGCTAGATTTATGATCAGTTTCTCAATTTCTGTCTGCTTCTTTGGGCCATTAGTCCCATCATTCCACCTTGACTCCTGATTCCTGACTCTTGGCCTGATCTACCTGGACCCTGGGTATCGCTGTGCCCTTGGTAGGTGCTCTACAATTGTGTTTTGATGAACCAATAAGCTCGTCCTCTGCCCAGATCCAGAGTCTGGTGTGTGCCTCCTTACCCATCTGGCTCCTACAGATGTAAGCACTGGTGAAACAGGACTTAAAGGACAATTTTATTGCTGAATCATTATATAGATTTGCCTTTTTTGCTTTCTAGACTATTGGAGTAGACAAAGGGGAATACCGGAAATCCCTAAACTGTAATTCAGCTGCCCTGATATCAGAAATGATTGTAAAAAGCCCTTATTTTGTGCCTCTGTGACTGTAAGAGCTGCTACTCCCTTTATCTTGTCATTTTCTTGTAGGCCAAAGACCCTAATGCTAATGAGGAATTTCAAATTAGCCATTAATTAGGTTCAGCCCCAGACATTTGTAAATCATATCAGCTAGAGTTTCCTATTGAAAGATGACTTGTCTCCCTTCCTTCCTTTTGGCCTGCACCCCTAGTACTGAGGTGATACCTCTGCCTCCCCTCCTCTCAGCTAATGTTCTCCTAATAAAATGGTGAAAGCACTGTCTCCTTTTCTGCTTTGAACTTGCTATTCGGAATGACCTCATCTCCCCTTGCTAAAATTCTTAAAAACCTTGAACCCCCAAACCCCCTTAGACAGATTTTGGGTGCTAGGACATCTGCTCTTCTACTTTGTACCTAATAATGAACTTTCTCTCTTTCAAACCCTGATGTCTCAAGAATTGGTCATTGAGTGCGTCGGGCGAAAGACTCCATAGCCTTTGTCCAGTAACACTGGCCTAATAGTCTTCCTTGGCTTCCCTCTCCTTTCCTTGTGGTTTCATTCTGGGCTCTGAATCCTCCTCATTCCTTCCTCTTCCCACCCTACCTGTCTTTCCCTGTCTGTGACCCTCCAGGGCTGGCACGCTCTGAATTTCTGGTTCATTGAGCTCCATAGCCAGTGGAAGACCCGACCCAGACCAGATCCATTGCTTTTATTGAGACTGGTCTGAACACCCATAGCTTCAACATCTTAAGAAAGAAGGAAGATGGAAGAAGCTGAAAACTGGTCAATTTCTATAAGTGATAACTGGCCACCTGTGAATAGGCCAAGGCAAAACAAAATCAAATGCCACCTCAGAAATGTCAGCAGTCACAGTGCAGCACCTGGGTTTAAAATGCAGATCTAAGTCATTTAGTGCAGTCCAGACCATGGCACTGCTGGCTGTTTAATAGGGATTATAAATAATTCCAGCATATAATGAAACTAAAACTCTTCATTGCCATCTGGAAGTTAATATTCACATGTTGATTAGAAACCAGTTACCTGATATAAGTATATTTCTCCCCTGCCTATTTTAAAGAATTTCTCACTATCTGAACATCTTAAAAACAAAAGAGAAAGAAAACCCACATTAGAGAGAATGAGGTTTGAGTCTTGTCTGCATGTTTAGGAGTTATTCTCAGACATAGATCAAGAATTGGTTTGGTTTGGTTTGGTAAATGGAATTCTTTATTTAGTGCCTCCTCTAAACCTGGGTTCCCACCTTTTTAAAAATGCTGCTTTACTTTGATTATCACTTAAACTCTGCAGATTTGGGGACAAATTAAAAGGAAAGTATGAAGTGACATCCTTTACCTGAAAAACATGTGACTTAAGAGCTACATGTAAATTCAATAGTGGTAAATCAAATTACATTTTAATTCAACCAGATCGGTTACCATTTAGAGGAATCCTTAAGTACTTTAAAACATGGAGTCCTCTTAAAATACATAAATAATAGTTTATCCTTTATATTTTTGGTAAATACAAATTTTATCTGAATGCACATAGTACATTCCTGCACCTCTAAAATCATGCATTGCCATCTATTTGTACTAGCATTTGAACCTCTATATAGATATATCCCTGGCCAATCTATTCAGTCCTCCAGTCAAGGGTCTCCTTGATATTTTGATTCTATTTGCATGAGTAACTTGCCACAAGCAAAGTAGTTTCATGTATTTGTTAAATAAATGATTACCTAGAGGGTACAGTGCATATTCTTTTTTTTTTTTTTTTTTACAATGTATATTCTTTAAGACAGCAGCCAGAGTACAGAGGCTTCTTTTTAGTACCAAGAGGTGGCTCCAACTGAAAATATGAATCAGCTTTGGAGGGGTTTATCCATGTTTAAGAATAGCACATCCACTGTATTATGACAATGACATTGCCCTAAATTTTTTGAGGACAGACAATATTTTCCCCATAAAATATTTCTCAGTGCCATCGTAAGAGAATGTGCAGACTAACTATTGAAACAAATGTTCTTTGTGTTTCTAGACTCTCAAAGTCACTCACAATTTTATTAGCTGTGTCCAAATAACCTGTAATTATTTCCTGCAATCTAGTAACCCTCTCCTTTCTCACAATCCTTCATTGCTCTATCACCTAATATCATATCTTTGTGTTCTGGCATCTACCTTATAGCATATAAATCTTGCATTTTTCTGAATCCTTGAAATCAGGAATTGCCTTAAGTTTTTTTGTGTTTGGGACTTTGCTTCTTATTACATGGGTATTGATCATCGTGGTTCTTTGTGCAAAATAGACGTTACAGGAATAAATTTATGGGTTTTATTGAAATTAGACTGAACATACACCATGGAGGTTTTTAAAAATTTAATTATTGCAAACCACTGGGATCCTTTTTTCAGTACCATGGATAGTGGGTGACATTCTAATTCTTGGCCATACAAAACAACCACTTAAATGTTTTTGCAAAGTAGGAAAGATATGTTAGGTAGCACAACATACATACACAGAGTGATTGTGAAACTAATGTTTGGATAAACATCTGGATAGAGTCACGTGGTATTAGTTTTAGGAGACAATTCTCCATGGGTCTCTTGCATTTCTGCATATCTTGAGAGCAGAGGCACTGATTACCTTTTATCTGGACTGTCTTTTCAAGAATGTTTGTATAGCATACAGCTTTAGAAGAGAGAGATAGTATCTCCTTCTGGAACAAAGGACAGATTTTATTTTGCCTCAGAAAACAGAGATAGATCCTCCCTTCAGAGCAATGGGCAAGCATGCTTAATTCCAGTATAAAAGGCTAGAGTTCCTTAAACACAGGGTTTCTTCCCCTGTAACACTACCCATTGGATATGCACGTGTTACCTGGGCCTCTTTCATTTGCCTTGTAGGAGGTAGGGCTTGGAGAACCAGCTCCAGAAAATGTTGCTCCTTCGGCTATTGCTATTTGGGTGACTAATAAAGTCTTCTGTCTCTGCTCTATGTCTCTTATACTTCCTGCCAGAGTTCATGGAACTGTAGCAAACTAACTTCTTATCTTACAGGTAGGGTAAAATCCCAGCTCCTTCATAGTTCTTGACATTTAGTGGTTAAAAGTTTCTATTCAAATCCTGCCTCTGCCACTTTATAATTGAGTAATGTTGGTAAAGCTAATTCATCTCTCTGAGCCTGAGTTTCTCATATATAACATGGAGAAAACAATAAGAATGTTACCGGACAAAGGCTTTAGATTCTTTTGCCCGGAATAACCAATTCCTGAGACACCAGGGTTTCAAAGAGAGAAAGAGTTTATTACTAGGCACATAGTAGGAGAGCAGATGGCCTAGCAGCCCAAAATCTCTCCCCCCAAACTGCAGTAATTCAGATAGTTTTATTAGAGGAAAGATGGGCAGGGTTTAGGATAATGAGCACAATAGCCCCAGATGTTATAACTTGAGCATGCACAGACTGATTCTATGCTTAGTTGCAGGACATATGAAAGAAAATGGTGGAATGAGGAATAGATAACTTGTAAGTTAAAGTCTAAGCTACTGCACATGTCAAGTGGGCCCACGTTGTTTAGAACCAGTCTTGGTCATGAAGATAACTTTGGACTTGTGGGGTGGGGTTAGTTCTGGGCTGACCCAAGACCCTTCATTAATAAACATTAGGGAGAGAGGAGCCAAGATGGTGTCTTACTGAGGTTGTGGGATTTAGTTCGTCCTCCAGAACAGTTAGTAAATAGCCAGGAACAGTACAGAACAACTGCTGGGTCCACATCAGTGTCCGGACAGATAGCATACCCCAGTCTGAACAAGCTGGACCGACTGCAAGCCCACACAGAACCATGAGTCCCCAGGCTGTGGCAGACAGCACCCCTCCCCCACAGACTGGTTCCTGTAGGGGAAAGGAAAAAGACTATTAGCAGCAAGAGCTGAGCACAAACAAGCTCCAATTGTAGAATTAATTAACAAATTCTGATTACTAAAAATAGGCCCCCAACTTAGATGAATCTTGAGTTAAAAGCTGACGTTGCTAGGTAGAGGGGGCAGGGCTGACAGGAAAAGAAAAAAAAACACAGAGGCTTTTTGGATCAGACAGCATACAATACTTGAAAGGGTCTGGGCTCTAAATGAAAGGAGGGGGCACATAGGATCTGGAGATACACAAAGCAACGTACCAACTTAAGCTCTTTATTGGCTAACCTGAGGAACAGGGGTCCTGCACTGAAAAGGATGTTTTTCCTTTTCTATTTTGTGACTGTGTTTCTACAGCTTGACTCCTCTTTGGATACAGCTGCAAGGCTTCTCAGGCTCCAACTACCCCAGGCATGGGCAGAATTAAGCCTGTTTGAGAGTTTGTCTAGAGGCAGTGCCTTCCCCAGGAGAAGGGGGTTCCAGCTCAGGTGGAATCCCTCCCTCAAGGAATTCAGACCACAGGGTATGGAAAACTGAAGTGATTAAAGTCAGCCTCCAACCTCTCCTCTGTCTCAATCACACCCCCAGCAGGGAGAGTTGGCTGAAGTTAAAGGTATCACACCACCTTGTGCTGGTGGGACCTGCCAACAGACAAGCACCACATACTGGGCAGAATAGGAAAAACACAGAGTCTAGAGGCTTCATAGGAAAGTCTGTCAACGTGCTGTGTCTTACTCTCAGGAAAAACTGATGCAGGTGACTCTTTCCTCCTGAGAGGAGGTCAGTTTGGTCTGGGAAAATCTGACTAGGGTCTATAAAATGTAAGTAGACACTCCTAAGAGGGAAAAAGGGGGGCACCATACAGGCAGGGCAAGAAACAAGAACTGAACATTTTTGATCTGTTAAACAAAGCCTACACTAGAGGTCTAGAATAAGCTGAATTGAATGTCAAAGGACAGATAGGCAACAAAGTCATCCAGCAAGAAAATCCTAGGTAATAAAACTGAAAACAATCTCCAGAATAAACTAATTAAGGAAATTAAATGCCTAGATGCCAACAAAAAAAAATCATACTAGTAAAATTGAAGATATGGCCCAGTCAAAGGAACAAACCAGCAATTCAAATGAGATACAGGAGTTGAAACAATTAATTCAGAATGTTCAAATAGACATGGAAAACCTTATCAGAAATCAAATCAATGAATTGAGGGAGGATATAAAAAAGGCAAGGGATGAACAAACATGAGAAATTGAAAGTCTGTAAAAACAAATCACAAAACTTATGGGAATGAAAGGCACAGTAGAAGAGATGAAAAAACAATGGAAACCTACAATATTAGATTTCAAGAGGCAGAAGATAGGATTAGTGAACTGGAGAGTGGGACATCTGAAATCCAACAAGCAAAAGAAAATATAGGGAAAAGAATGGAAAAATATGAGTAGGGACTCAGGAAATTGAATGACAATATGAAGTGCATGAATATACGTGTTGTGGGTGTCCCAGAAGGAGAAGAGAAGGGGAAAGGAGGAGAAAAACTAATGGAGGAAATTATCACTGAAAATTTCCCAACTCTTATGAAAGACTTAAAATTACAGATCCAAGAAGTACAGCATACCTCAAACAGATTATATCCAAATAGATGCACTTCAAGACACTTACTAATCGGAATGTCAGATGCCAAAGAGAAAGAGAGAATCTTGAAGGCAGCAAGAGAAAAAGTAATCCATCACATACAGGGGAAGCCCAATAAGACTATGCATAGATTTCTCAGCAGAAACCATGGAGGCAAGAAGACAGTGGTGTGATATATTTAGGATACTAAAAGAAAAATTGTCAACAAATAATTCTATATCCAGCAAAATCGTCCTTCAAAAATGAGGGGGAAGTTAAAACATTTTCAGACAAAAAAAAATCACTGAGAGAATTTATGACCAAGAGACCAGCTCTACAAGAAATACTAAAGGGAGCATTAGAGACCGATAAAAAAAGACAGTAGACAGTAGTGTGGATAAGAGTGTAGAAATGAAGACTATCAGTAAAGGTAAAAAGAAGAAAAATTAGATATGACATATAAAATCCAAAAAGCAAAACGGTAGAAGAAAGTACTGCCATTACAGTAATAACACTAAATGTTAATGGATTAAACTCCCCAGTCAAAAGACATAGACTGGCAGAATGGATTAAAAAACAGGACCCATCTATATGTAGTCTACAGGAGATGCATCTTAGACCCAAGGATAAACATAGATTGAAAGTGAAAGGTTGGGAAAACATATTTCATACAAACAACATTCAGAAAAGAGCAGGAGTAGTTATATTAATATCCAACAAATTGGACTTCAAATGTAAACAATTATAAGAGGCAAAGAAGGACACTTTGTATTAATAAAAGGAATAATTCAACAAGAACACATAACAATCATAAATACTTAGGCACCAAGCCAGAATGCTCTAAAATACATGAGGCAAAAACTGAAAAAAGAAATAGACACATCTACCATAATAGTTGGAGACTTCAATTCTCCATTCTCATCAATGGACAGAACATCTAGACAGAGGATCAATAAAGAAACAGAGAATTTGAATAATACAATAAATTACTTAGACTTAACAGACATTTATGGAACATTATACCCAACAACAGCAGAATACACCTTTTTCTCAAGTGCTCATGGATCATTCTCAAGGATAGATCATATGCTGGGTCACAAAGCAAGCCTCAATAAATTTAAAAAGATTGAAATCATGCAAAACACTTTCTCAGGTCATAAAGGAATGAAGTTGGTAATCAATAATAAGCAGAGGGCCAGGAAATTCACATATATATGGAGGCTCAACAACACACTCTTAAACAACCAGTGGGTCAAGGAAGAAATTACAAGAGAAATCAGTAGATATCTCGAGGCAAATGAAAATGAAAACACAATATATCAAAATTTATGGGATGCAACAAAGACAGTGCTAAGAGGGAAATTTATTGCTTTATATGCCTATATCAAAAAAGAAGAAAAAGCAAAAATCAAGGAATTATTGTCCACATGGAAGAACTAGAGAAAGAACAGCAAACTAACCTCCAAAGCAAGCAAAAGGAAAGAAATAAAGATGATTAGAGCAGAAATAAATGAAATTGAGAGCATGAAAACAATTGAGAAAATCAACAAAACCAGAAATTGGTTCTATGAGAAAATCAGTAAGGTTGATGGATCCTTAGCAAAGTTGACAAAAAGAAGAGAGAGGATGCAAATAAATAAAATCAGGAATGGAAGAGGAGCCATAACCACGACCCTGCGGAAATTAAGGAGATAATGAAAGGATACTATACACAACTTTATGCTAAGAAACTAGACAATCTAAATGAAATGGACAGCTTCCTAGAAAGGCATAAACAACCAGCTTTGACTTGAGAAGAAATAGATGACCTCAACAAAACAATCACAAGTAAAGAAATTTAATTAGTTATTAAGAAGACCCCAAAAAAGAAAAGCCCAGGACCAGATGGCTTCACATGTGAATTCTACCAAATATTCAAGAAAGAATTATTACCAATCCTGCTCAAATTCTTCAAAATTTGAAGAGGAAGGAAGTCTACCTAACTCATTCTATGAAGCCAATATCACCCTCATGCCAAAGCCAGACAAAGATATTACAAGAGAAGAAAATAACAGACCAATCTCTTTAATAAATATAGATGCAAAAATCCTCAACAAAATTCTTGCAAATAGAATCCAGCAGCACATTAAAAGAATTATACACCATGACCGAGTAGGATTCATCCCAGGTATGCAAGGATGGTTCAACATAAGAAAATCAATTAATGTAATACACTATATCAACAAATCAAAGCAGAAAACCACATGATCATCTTGATTGATGCATAAAAGGCATTTGACAAATTCAACATCCTTTCTTGTTGAAAACACTTCAAAGGATAGGAAAAGAAGGGAACTTCCTCAACATGATAAAGGGAATATATGAAAAACGCACAGCTAACATCATCCTCAATGGCAAAAAACTGAAAACCTTCCCTGTTAGATCAGGAATGAGGCAAGGATGTCCACTATTACCATTGTTATTCAACATTGTGTTGAAAATTCTAGCCAGAGCAATTAGACAAGAAAAAGAAATACAAGGCATCAAAATTGGAAAGGAAGAAATAAAACACTCAATTTGCAGATGATATGATACTATATGTTGAAAAACCCTGAAAAATCCACAGCAAAACTACTAGAGCTAATAAATGAGTACAGCAAAGTGGCAGGTTACAAGATCAACACTCAAAAATCTGTAGTGTTTCTACATGCTAGTAATGAGCATTCTGAGGGGGAAATCAAGAAAAAAATTCCATTTACAATTGCAACCAAAAGATAAAACATTTAGGAATAAATTTAACTAAGGATATGAAGGACCTATACAAAGAAAACTATACAAAATTGCTAAAGGAAAACACAGAAGATGTAAATAAATGGAAGGGCATACCATGTTCATGGATTGAAAGACTAAATATATCTAAGACGTCAATTCTACCCAAATTGATTTATAGATTCAATGCATTACCAATTAAAATTCCCAAAAGTTTACTTTGCAGAATTAGAAAAACCAATAACCAAATTTATCTGGAATGACAGGGAGCCCCGAATAGTTAAAAATATCCTCAGATAGAAAAATGAAGTTGGAAGTCTCACACTACCTGACTTTAAGGCATCTTATGAGGTTACAGTAGTCAAAACAGCATGGTATTGACATGAAGATAAACATACTGACCAATGGAATAGAATACAGTGTTCAGATATAGACTCTCTAATCTATGAACAATTGATCTTTGATAAGGCAGTCAAGCCAACTTACCTGGGACACAGCAGTATCTTCAATAAATGCTGCCTAGAGACCTGGATATCCACATGCAAAAGAATGAAAGAGGACCCATATCTCACACCCTATGCAAAAATTAACTGAAAATGGATCAAAGACCTAAACATTAGATCTATGACCATAAAACTTTTAGAAGAAAATATCTTATAAATCTTATAATAGGAGACAGTTTCCTAAACCTTTTACCCAAAGCATAAGCACTGAAGAAAGAAAGAAAGAAATGGGAATTCCTCAAAACACTTTAGTGCATCAAAGAACTTTATCAATAAAGTAAAAAGACAGCCTACACAATGGGAGACAATATTTGAAAACGATATATCAGGTAAAGGTCTAGTATCCAGAATGTATAAAGAGATTGTTAACTCAACAACAAAAAGACAAACAACCCAATTGAAACATGGGCAAAAGACATGAACAGATACTTCTCAGAAGAGGAAATACAAATGGCCAAAAGGCTTATGAAAAGATGCTCAACTTCTCTGGTTATTAGGGAAATGCAAGTCAAAACCACAATGAGATATCACCTCACATCCACCAGAATGGCCATTATTAATAAAACAGTAAATGACAAGTGCTGGAGAGGATGTGGAGAAAGAGGCACACTTATCCACTGTTGGTGGGAACATAAAATGGTACAACTGCTGTGGAAGGCAGTTTGGCGGTTCCTAAGGAAGATAAGTATAGGATTGCCATATGATCCGGCAATACTATTGCCAGGTATTTACTCAGAGGACATGAGGGCAAGGACACAAACAGACATTTGCACACCAATGTTTAGAGCAGCATTATTTACAATTGCCAAGAGATGGAAACAGATGTCCATCAACAGACAAGTGGATAAACAAGCTGTGGTATATACATACAATGGAATATTATACAGCTGTAAGACAGAATAAAGTTATGAAGTATGTAACAACAAGGATGGACTTTGAGGACATCATGCTGAGTGAGATTAGCCAGAAACAAAAGGACAAATACTGTATGGTCTCACTGATATGAACTAACATTAGTGAATGAACTTGGAGAATTTCAGTTAAGAACAGAGACCATCAGGAGACAGAAATAGGGTAGATATTGGGTAATTGGAGCTGAAGGTGTACAGATTGTGCAACAGGACTGATTGTAAAATTCAGAAATGAATAGCACAATACTACCTAAGTATAATACCATAATGTTAGTACACTGAATGAAGTTGAATGTGAGAATGATAGAGGGAGGAGGGCTGGGGGCACAAATGAAATCAGAAGGAAAGATAGATGATAAAGACCAAGATGGTATAATTTAGGAATGCCTAATTAGAGTAGTAATAGATCTAAATAGAGTATACAATGACAGTGACTAATGTACAAATTTAAAAATGATTTTGCATGAGGAAGAACAAAGGAATGTCAATTTTGTAGGGTGTTGAAAATAGATGATAATTCATATTTTAAAACTTTAACTTATGTGTGAGACTAAAGCAAAAAATGCTTATTTGGTACAAAATTTATATTTTGACTAGTGCATTTTCTAATATAACTTATGTGGACAGTTTAATTGAATACCATAAGTACTTGGAACCTTGAGTAGGGCATGAGATTTTCTAGGTTTGTCTAGAGTGATGACCCGATAAATCCCAGAGTGATTCGAACAGTAAATTAAAAAATATTTGCAATGCCCACTTGGGAGAAAGGGGGAGAACTCAACTTCCCCTTTTGGAGAATTCCTGATATTCTCACAAGCAGTGGGGACAACCAACCAAATAGGCCAAAGCCTCTCACTTGTGGTTTGTTCATATGAAACTTATCCCCACAAAAGCTAAGCTAACCTACTTAAAATTAGGCCTTAGAGTCACTCCCAGAGAACCTCTTTTGTTCCTCAGATGTGGCCTTTTTCTCTGAGCCAACAAGACAAGCAAACTCACTGCCCTGTCCCTCTCTACAAGGAACATGACTCCCAGGGGTGTAAACCTTCCTGGCAATGTAGGACAGAAATCCTAGAATGAGCTGTGACTCAACATCAAGGGATTGAGAAAAACTTCTCGACCAAAAGGGAGAAAAGAGAAATGAGACAAAAGAAAGTGTCAATGACTGAGAGATTTCAGAGTAGAGTGGCTATTCTTATGCATTACATAGATATCACCTTTTTAGTTAAGGTATATTGGAGAGGTTGGAGGGAAGTGCCTGAAAATGTACAGCTGTATTCCAGTAGCCATGTTTCTTGATATCACTTTTCACAATATATATCACAAAAGCATATAATGATATCACTTTTGCAATGTGACTGTGTGATTGTGAAAACCTTGTGTCTGATGCTCCTTTTATCTATGGTATGGACAGATGAGTAAAACATATGAATTAAAAATAAATAACATGGTGGCTCAGCAGGCAAGAATGCTCACCTACCATGCCAGAGGATCCAGGTTTGATTCCCAGTGCATGCCCATGTAAAATAAATAAATAAATAAATAAATAAATAAATAAATAAATAAATAAATAAATAAATAAATAATAGGGGGAACAAGTGTTAAAATAAACTTAGTAGATTGGGATGCTAGTGATTGATGAAAGGAAATGGTAAGGGGTATAGAAAAAAATAGGGGAAACAAAGGCTAAAATACATTGGGTAGATGGAAATACTAGCAGTCAATGAGAGGGGTAAGGGGTTTGGTATGTATGATTTTTTTTCTTTTTATTTCTTTCTCTGAATTGATGCAAATGTTCTAAGAAATGATCATGGTGATGAATATACAACTATGTGATGATATTGAGAGTTATTGATTATACACCAAGAATGGAATTATCATATGGTAAGAATGCTCATGTTTGCATGTTGTTATGTTTAAAAAATTTTTTTAATAAACATTAGGGGCTGACTTTAGTAATTACAAGACTGTAAAGTTGAAAAACTGGAAAACTGGGTACAAATGAATGCTAGTCAAAGGTTGTTACAATCGCAGGGACAGAAGAGGCTATACAATCATTATCAGAGATCAAGGCAGCTGGATTACAATTTAGAGATTTCAGGAGTTTCCCTATGTCTACTCCAATATACCATAAAACAAAAAGGTGTATGTATATAATGATTCAGTAATCAAAATCATCCCTTAAATCCTGATTTCTCAGTTACAGTAATAACTACTTTACAGCGTTAAAACATGGAAATTTCTTACATGGTCTTTGGTACACTGAACGGACAGAAAAGTGGTTACTATTTTTTTATCTTTCTGAATAAGCCTTTCACAGAAAATGCATTCAAATATATAGTAATTTTTATAACAATAAAAATTTATATTAGTCGATATTTGCCTCAAACACTGAAAACTATGACAGAATGAGGCAGGATAAAATAGGGCATCAAAGCTGTGGTCCCTGGTCTTCTATTCAGCTTTGAAATAGCCAAGGAGGTCTGTCAGCAGGAGATATAGTTAGGAGTGACCAGTTCAGATCTAAGTCTTAGAAAGACACATTGGCCTCCTTACCTAATGTTCAATGAGCCATATGTGAATAAATATTGTATTTCCTCAAATCTAAGATGCACTTTTTTTAAAAAAAATAATGTTTTAATGGGATCTATAACCCAAATATACATGTAATTTTTTAACAGAAATTACTATTCAATTGATGGTGACTTATAATGAGTAGAATTAGACATTGAGAAATTATTAAATGAGCAAGCAATTGGCTCAGCTTGGATTGCATTTAGCTATGGTTTCTTCTAAAGACTACTGTAGTATGTCTACTTTTGTATTTTTGTACTACTTTTGTACTGCTGCTACTTTTGTACTTTTCTGTTAAGGCACTTTTCAGTCTTCATAGTGGAAGGTGATCTGAAGATACATCTTCCAGATCCAGGTGTAAAGATTCCTGTTGGTTGAAATGATTAAAACTCATAGGTTAAGAAAATTACCCTAATTTTCAAACTTCCTGCTATTTCTGGGAAAATGTATCCCATTTCTTTAAGGAAGGCTGAAAAGGAACCTTGATTGAAGAGGACTAAAGGAGACAAGGCAAGGCTGTTAGTACATTTTTCTTACATAGCAGCAAAGCATTCTAACAAATACAGAAGGAAAAAAAATCTAGTATTATATAAAATATTTTTACTTTGTTGACCTTTTCTAGTAAGATTTTTCAATTTAAACATAACTGTTCTTTATGTCATGCTCATAATATTTATGACAATTTTATGCCATTCAAATGGGGCCACACAAGAGAGATTGGCACAGAAGGGCAACCAATACACAAGCTCTAACTTTCAGTAAAAATGAGTAAAGCTGGGCAGTGCGATGGTGGCTCAGTGGCAGAATTCTCACCTGCCATGCTGGAGACCTGGGTTCAGTTCCCAGTGTCTGCCCATGCGGGGGGGAAAAAAAAATTGAGTAAAGCATAGTGTGAGTTAGGGAAGTCACAGACCCCTGTTAAGTGGCTATCCTCCTTTCTTCTGATACCCCCACCTCCTTTCCATTGTGTGCCCTTCCACAACCTAAGGGAGATGTCAGGTCTAATATAAAGGCCCAACCAGACTTCTTTAAACCAAGAAACTAGGAACAAGCAGCCCCAGATGCTCTTCAGAACTGGAATTCTCAGTGGCAATTTCCCCTTTCCCAGAGGTGGGTAAAAACCACACTTAAACAGTAGTAATTGGTCTCTCTTCTCCAACACAAAGTGGGATGTACAGAGCTGCATTTACCCACCCAACCCCAGCAATTTCTGGACACCCAGGGAGATGAGCCATGATGGATCTCTTCCCCACTCTTTCGGACAATGTGTGCTGTGCAAATAATAACGAAATCATCTGCTGAAAATTTCTGTTATGCCCTGCCTGTGTTTCCATGATGTTTTGTTGCAGCAATTTGCTCCATAAGGTATGTATAGAGAGAATCTACTGTGGCATCCCACCTGGGGCCAAGGGACCAAAGGACCTTGTTGAAGGCAGGTGGGGAGAGAATTGTCAAAGTTTTAACACTCAAAGATGGGTTAATGTTGGAAGTTAAACCATGGGAATGTATAACAGTGAATCTTGTGGTGAACATCATGCGTGACTGTACAAGTATTAAAAAGTTTGTTCATGGAATAAAGCAGATGTACAACACTATCATAAGGAGTTAATAATAGAGGCATACATGGGGAAAATGTACCTATTGTAAATTATGGGCTATAGCTAACTAATGTTTTGTACTTTCATCAACAGTAACAAATGCACCACACCAACACTATGAGTTAATAATATGAGGGGATGAGAAGTGTGGGAGAATTAGGGTTTCCTTTTTTATTTTTATTTCTTTCTGGAGTAATGAAAATGTTCTAAACTGATCATGGGAATATATGCAAAACCATGTGGTGCTACAGTGAAGCAGTGATTATATACTTTGGATAGTTTCTATCTGGGTGAACATATCTCAATAAAATGGCATTTTAAAAGATGGGTCAGCATCAATATTCCTCAAATCTGTCAAGGTCATGAAAAACAAGGAAAGACTAAGAAGTTGTCACAGATCAGAGAAAACTAAGGAGACATGACAGTTAAATGCAATGTGGCATCCCGGATTTGACCCTGGAACAGAAAGTGGTCATTAATGGGAAAGCTGGTAAAATCGAAATTAAATCTGGAGTTTAGGTAACAGTAATGTACCAGTGTTGATTTCTTAATTTTGATATATGTACTATGGTGTCAAAGTTTTCTAGGGCTACCAACTAAGTACTCAGCTGGATGGCTTTAAACAACAGCAATTTTTGACTCACAATTCTGGAGGTCAGAGTCTGAAATCAAGGTGTCTGTAGGGACATGTTCCAGATGAAACCTGTCCAGGAGAAGCCTTCCTTGCCTCTTCTAGCTTCTGGTGTTTGCTGTCAGTGCATGTCATCCCTTGCCTTATAGATGAGTCACTCAAATCTCTGCCTCTTCCACGTCCACATGAACTTCAGCCATATTTGATCAGGATCTGCCCTACTCTAACACAATCTCAGCTTAATGAAACTAATTTCATCTGCAATGGTTTTATTTCAAATAAGGTCACATTCTGAGGTGATGGGATTTAGGATTTCAACATATCCTACTGGGGAACACAATTCAACCCATAACACGTGGTAATATAAGATATTAACAATAGAGGATAAGGGATATATGGAGTTCTCTATACTATCTTTCCACCTTTCCTATGATTCAAGAGAAAACAACTCCCAAAATAATAAAAAGTTCATTTTTTTAAAAAGTGAATCAGTAACAATTATGAATGAAAAATGCACTATCTCCACTAGCTAGTTGAAAAGACAAAAGCCCTTTGCATTCATTCGTCTATTTGCACATTCATTTATTAACTAGCACATGTCAGATACCATTATAGGTTTTGGGCATACAGCAGTGAAGAAGACAAAGCTTTTGCTCTCTTGGGGCTTGAATTTTAATTATGGGAGAGGTTATAGTCAATAAACTACAAAACAAATAAACAAATAAGCATATGGCAAGTGATGATAAATTTTATAGGAAGAGTAACAGCAGGGAACCACCTATCTTAGGAAACATTTTGAGAAGGACTACCTGAGGAACTGACATTTGAGCTGACTGAAAAGGAATGAACCAAGTGGACACTTGAGGTAGAATATTCCAGGATGAAAGAACAGTAGATGCAAAGGCTCTGATACTAGAGCATGTCTTGAGTCTAAAGAAACTATTGGCTCAACATAATCATAACATATATTTTTTCCTTTCATTTAGACTAGTATTATTTGATCCTTTGAGGCATTCCCAACACTGGGCTAATTTCTTGGGTTTTTTAAAAAGTGGAGGGCCATATTCATTGACAAAGAAAACATTCCTTTTTTTTTTTCATTTTAACTTTCTGCCTTCATTTCCTCACCAACCCTTCCCCTAACTACACATTAACCAGAGCAATCTCCACCAACTTACATAATGTATCTGAAAGAGTTCAAGTAATAACAAAGAAATAAACTATTAATTGTCTTTATTATTATTTTCACCTTACTATTCTATCAAAGAATAGTCATTATAGCTAGTCAAGAATTAGGAATTGTTGACTATAAATTCTGTTTTGAAGTTCTAAGTCCTACTCAGTTCTTCTCTTTTTTGTCCCCACTTGGGGATATGTCTGATTGCATGAAATATAAAGCATACTAAGTGCTAGTTAATGAACTAAGGTTTTATGTACTTTATTATTTATTTCATTCATCAGTCCTATGAATAAGGTATTATTAGCCCTATCTTGCAGGAAAGAAAACTGGATCTTAGAAAGATTATTTAGTTTCCTTAAGATTTCATAGCTATTGAGAGGCAGAACAGGGAATCAAACACATGTCTGCCAAATTCTAAAAACCCATTCTCTTAACCTTTTCTTCGTAATCCTTCTCATCCGTGCTCATGATTTCCTTAAGAACTCTATGTGAAATAATTCCACAGTATATCTTGGGATGAACTCCTTCAATAATTTCCATTATTTTGAACAAGTAAATGCTTATTGCCTAAAATTCAATGTATAAAACTATTCTGTCCACAGCAACAGCAGAGGTGAATAATGGGGTGAGGGACAAGAGTTAAGAGGAGGTTTAGATCTCCTATTTGGTGAGGGTGTGTTTATTGGTTTTCTTTCTCTTGGGAACTATGAAATTATCTAAAATTGAGAATGTTCATGGACTGTGGACTTTGGGCACTATACAAGATGCCTGATGAATGCAGGTGGCTGAAGGATGCACTGATGAGAAGTAGATTGGAAAATGATGGTGTATACTTATGAGCAAAGGCTGTGCTGCTACAAAAAGGAACAACTTCGTGAGGCATGCAACAATGTGAATGAACACGTGGGACATTTGGTGAGACAAAATAAGCCAGAAACAAAAAAGCAACAATGGTATGGTAACCTTTAGAAAATGCTTATAAGAAAACAAGGGCCTAGACTGTAAGTTTTTAGAGTAGACACATTAAGTCCGGAGTGGTGATTATTATTTCTGGATTTTGAGAGGCTGTTTTATATATATAACCTGATATTTAGAGATAAGAATGAAGCCGAACAGGTTGGGGTTAAAACAATTCAGAACATAGGGTTAAGGAAGGCAGTGTCTGTATTTTAGAACCACACATACTCCTTGAGACCAATGGAAGAAAAGTTTATTTGATCTGGAACTGAAATTTTCTGTACTGCATAATCTCATTCAACCTATCTGCATAGCTCATTTGAACAACTGAAACACAGGGAGCACAGAATGAGAAAGAGGTCCTTTAATCCTGTATAGATTATTGTGATTCCTGGAAACATCCTAAAGAATATTAACCAGATAATCAAAGAGTATTGGCAAAATAAAGTCCCCTGAGGAAAGGAAGAAAGACTATGGAACTATTAATTCCTACCATCAGGGAATCCCCTGATATTGTGTCAAACTTTAGGGACACCCAAATCAATAGGCCATGCCCTCAATCATGAGGCTGATTCTTGTGAAGCTTATGTAGGTAGCATGGAAGCTTAGACTACCTATAAGCATGCCTAAAAGTTACTTCTGGAGGACCTCTGTTGTTGCTCAGATGTGGCCTCAGTCACCCTAAGCCCAACTCTGCAAGTGAAATCATTGTCTTTCCCCCTACGTGGGACATGACATCCAGGGGTGAAAATCTCCCTGGCAAGGTGGGAGATGACTCCCAGGGATGAATCCAGACCTGGAACCATGGGATCAACAATTCCATCCTGACCAAATTGGGGAAAAGAAGTGTAATTAATAAAGTATCAGTGACAGAGAGAGCTCAAATAGAGTTGAGAGGCTACTCTGGAGGTTGCTTTTATGCAAGCTTCAGGTAGACCTTGCTACCTATCATAACCTGCCAGCCCCTAGCCATGACCACTTCAGCCAATCCTAAAGAACACCTAGGGCAATTTATCAGATTCCCCAAGAGTTCCAGGCACTAGAATAACTTGCCAGAAACCTACAACCTCCAGATGGGTGCCTGGTCCAGATAGCCCAGCCTCTCCTGAACATCAGATAATTCCATCTCCCTACCCCATGTTAGTGACAGACACTTCAAATATCAAAAATTTAGAATTGCCATAGCTCAAACAACCCCAATGAGAGGTAGGGAAAGATCAAAAGAAATGGTGGAATTATACATAAAAGATAGGACTTAACAAATGAATATGAAGGCTGAATCACTCAGATATCACTAAATTGATATCTCATTTAGTCTCCAGTATGTTAGAGCAGCTAGAAGTAAAAACCTAAAATTGTGAAATTGTAACCCATGTCAAAGTCTGAAATATGTTCTACAACTAATTGTGGTGCTGTGCTTGGAAATTTATAACTTTTTTTGTATATATGTTCTTGTTCACACAAAAGAAGGAGAAAACATTTGATTGTGATGATAAAAAAGTTTTTGAGCCTTCTAGCCTGCTATATTCTGGAGCAGCTAGAAGGAAAAATCTGAGAGGATCATATGGTAGCCCATGATAAACTCTGGGATCTATCTTGTAACCACTTTTTGAAGGGTGCTTTGAAAACAATCACTTTTTTTATTCCTTTGCTTTGTATATATGTTATACTATATAATAAAAAAGAATAGAAAAATAAAAAAACAAACAAACAAAAAACTATTCTGCCATTTCCTCAAACTCACTTTCCCTCAAATAGTCATAATGCTCACACTGGTATTTTTATCTTCCTAATCATCAGGTTAAAAACATGGATATCGTGTTTGAAACCCTGTAACTGTTACAGCACTTGGTTCTCAACAGACATTCAATACATGCTCTACTCCTTCTCCGCTTCTGCAAATTTTCTTTTGACCATTTTTCATTCTTGCGACTAAAGCATGATCTGAGAAACCTATCCTCTTGGAAAGCTCACAGTAACATATGTCTAATACAAAGGTCCTAGTTTTATATCACCCTAGAATTTGTTTTAAATTTACCAAGTAGCACATGAAAGATGCTCAGGGAAATGCAAATTGAAACTACAATGAACTCTTTAAAATGAACAAAAAGAAACAACCATGATAAATACCTCCACCCATCCGTTAGAACAGCTAAGGTAAAAAGACTGGCAAAACCAAGTGTTGGTGAGAATGTGGGCAACAGGAACTTTCTCAAATATTGCTGGTGGGAATGTAAAAGAATATAAACAGTTTAGAAAACAATATGACACTATCTTACAAAATTAAAAATACACATGCCATGTGACTCATAAATCCCACTCCTAAATATCTCCTAAAGAAATGAAAACATACACCCATACAAAGAATTGACCATGAATGCTCCTATAACATTATTCATGTTTGCCAAAATCTATAAACTACCCAAATTTCCTTCAATTTGTGAATGGATAAACACAATATGGCGCTTCTGTACTTTGGAATACTACTCAATGATAAAAAGAAACAATATTACCAACACAAAAACATAGATAAATTAAAAAGCGTTATTGCTAAGAGAAAGAAGTCAATCACAAAAGACTCAAACTGTATCATTCCACTCATGTGAACTTCTAGGGAAGGCAAAAGTACATATAGAGAAAGAGCAGTGGTTGTCTCTGGCTGTGGTTAGGGAAGAGGATTGCCTGCAAAGTGTCATGAAAACCTATAGGGGAATGGAACTCTTCTATATCTGGATAACAGTAGTGGTTACATGACTGCATACACAACCAAAATTTATCAATTTTACACATTAAATTAGTTAATTTTATTGCATGTAAATTATACTTCAAAAAACTATTTGAAAAAGCTTAAACTAAAAAATAATGTTAAGAGAGTTCTGGGAAGATGGCAGAATAGGATCAAGTTCAACCCTGCTCCAAGGAACTGCTAGAGAAGGGACTGAAGGGCAACTGAGACTGCAATGCCAGGGTATAAGTTACCTGGGAGGGCTTTCTGCACCCCACAGGGCAGCCCTGGTTGCAAAAGCTGAGGAACTGAGAAGCAGAGAACTGGAGACCATCCAGCTGGTGCAAATAGCTTAATGCAGAAGTCTGGAGCCCTTGGGAGTGCACAGATGGGGAGACAGGGACTAGGAAGTAAACCAAGCCATGGTCTTGAACACGTTACCCTCACTAGTGCAGCCATGTGACCCTCAGCTCACCCCACACCCCGTGTACCTGAACTCCGCCACCCGCCCCTACTCTCTGTGCCCCAAGTGCCCCTGGCCCACCAACACCTTGGGTGCATACCCACATCACATCCCCACACCAAGCTCAGCCCAACCTACCTCTCCAGCACTGCAGTCTTGGCCCACCCCTCCTGAGCCCTACCTCCCCCTTGTTGACCCCTGCAGGTGGTCAATAGGTCATAAAGGCTGCAGACACTTACCTCCATAATCAAGCTACACCTACCCCCAGCCCATATAGTCAAGCAGCCCTACCTTGCCCCCTTTGAGCTCTGTGCACAGGTACATCAATTTCTGACACTCCCAGATGCACACATGCTGATGGCCCCTAGTCATGCTTCCCAGCTCTGGGAAAGCACTGACCTGTACAGCCAAGCCAAATCTGCCCCTAGCCAAGGCAGGCATAATGTCTACCCACTGCCCTAGGTCTGCACATGTGCTCAAAGGGCCCTGTGCCCAGGAGCATCACACATGCCAGGGCCACTCCCCCCAGACCCATGCACCCACACAACTACATCCTCCCAGAAGTTGTGTGCTCATGCTCACAGGCATCAGTGTAGCATCCCCAACCTGTGCCTATACCTGCACTGCAATGCATCACTGCACTGTTGTGCACTGCCCCATACCCTGCATCCTGCCCCACATCCATCCCGCAAATACAAGGCTTTAGACTACTGAAGGAAATCAACTTCCAAAATAACCCTATCAATGTATTTACATGCTATGAAGACAGCAAAAGGTCATTAAACATATCATGATGCAGACAAATATAGCTCAGCCTAACAACCAAATTAAAACACCAGAGGAGACACAGATATTGGAACAACTAATCAAAGATGTTCATATAACTCTACTAAATAATATAAATGGGATGGCTAATGACATAAGGGACATCAAGAAGACACTAGAGCATAAAGAGGAATTTGAAAGAATAAATAGAAAAATAACAGATACCACAGAGACTAAAGATGCTGTAGACAAAATAAAAAAACACGACAGCAGATTTGAGGATGCAGAAGTAAGAATAAGCCAACTAGAGGACAAGACAGCTGATTTTGAACACTCAAAACAGCAAATAGTGAAAAAGATGGAAAAATTTGTATTGGATCTCAGGGAAATGATGGACAAAACAAAGCACACACATATAAGACATTTGTGTACCAGAAGGCAAAGAGAAGAGTAAAGGGCTAGGAAGATTAGTTGAGGATATTATGGAGGAAAATGTCTTAACCCTTATAAAAGATGTAAATATACAAGTAAAAGAAGCTCAGTGAACTCCGAGTAGAATAAATTCAAATAGGCTTTCCCCAAGACATGTACTAATCAGTTTCTCAAATGTTGAAGAGAAACAGAAAATCCTGAAAGCAGCAAGAGAAAAACAATCTACTACATATAGGTAAACCATATGAGACTGAGTTCAGACTACACAGCTGGCACCATAGAGGCGAAAAGGCAGTGGTATGATATATTTAAGATTCTGAAAGAGAAA
>PVIY010038826.1:0-23591 GCA_004026745.1 Myrmecophaga tridactyla | reverse complement strand
ATGCAAGCAGAAACGGGAGGGAGCCCTTTGAAGATGAAGAAGGGGCCATGAGCTAAGGGAGGCAGGTGGCCTCTAGAAGCAGGAAACGTCCTGGAACGGACTCTCGCCTGGAGCCTCTAGAAAGGAACCAGCCCTGAAACCCCTTCACTCGAGCCCAGGGAAACTGATTTCAGACCTCCCACCTTCAGAACTGCTCGAAAATAAACGTGTTGTTTTAAGCCATTAAGTTGTGAGAATTTGTTACAGCAGCAGAAGGAAACCGGTCCCAAGAGTTCTGCTATTAAATTGGAGAATTGTCTAGAATGGGAATTACATCTCGATAAAGCTGTCACTCATTTAAAAACAGAGTTCTCCCTTTCTTACCTGCTGCCTGCCATCTCCTATGCCAGGAGGTCTCCCTGGAGGTGGCAGCTCCCTCTGAGCTGGTTTAAGAACATAAATGTTTATGCTTAGGCCCAGGCAGTGACCTTCCTCCCAGGCTCTCTGCCAGCCTTCAGGATAGCCGAAGTGGGCGGTGTCTCTAATATCCACCCCCCCTTAAAGGAGGGGATGCTGCGGCCATACAGCAGGAAGGGAGCTGGGCCAGCGCCCACCCACTCCCCTCTGCCCCCTGGCCCCTGCCCCCAGCCCCACGCTGATCCCCTGCACCCCCGTTCTAAGAGCTCCTCAGGTGCAGGACTGGCTACCTTCTACTCACCTGTGGACCCTGACTCCAGGTGCAGCACTTGGGGGAGGCCTGGAGTGTTTGTGGAATTGACTGGATTTGGGGGCCAGGCTGGGGCGGGGGCAGCCCCTCTGGACAGGCTCTCCCAGATTTGAACTATCTAGTCAAAGCCACCCGCGTGACCAGCACAGCCGCAGAGAGCTGAGTAGGTACAACCCGCACACCTAGACTTCATGACCCTGCCATCACCCCATGGCCTCGTGCTCCCCAAATCCGGGAGGCCTCTGAGCTCCACTCAGAGAAGAGGGGGTAGGAAGAGCACAAACAGCCATCCAGAAAGTATAGACTGGTGGGTGCCAGGGGCTGGAGGCTGGGGGGGTGGATGCTAGCGGGGGCAGCCTTTCCCTTTGGCTTGGCGTTCCTTCTGGAACTAGAGACGGTGGTTGCACGACATCATGAAGGCACTAAATGCCACTGAATTGTACACTTTAAAGTAGTTAAAATGGTAGACTTTATATGTATTTGAATACAATAAAAAAAATAATGGAGACATCATCCTGTCTGCCCTGTGTGCCCTCGCTCTCTTCAGCTTCAGTTTCCATCCCAGGGCACTTATATATTCCAGGTCCCAAATCCAAGCTTCTCATCCCCCACCCTCACCCCACCCCAAGTGTCTGGACACCAGTGGGCCTAAGACTCCAGATTCTGGGCCCTTCACTCCCAACCCTTTTCCTCACCCTGTCTGTTCTTGGTGTCACATTAAGCTATCAAAGAGGGGACATTTTCCTACAGGATGCCTCTCAGCAGTTGCATTTGGATTGGGTCCATTGTTGTAGTCAAATAAATGCATTGCTAATGGTTGAATTATCTGTAGTAGGGGTCCATATGTGGGAAAGATATTCAGGGGCATAGGGAGGTTTCTGGGATCCTCAAAATCACAGAGCAGTTTTGACTGGGTCATTCCAGCTGGGCAGGGAGGAAATGGCCAGAGGCTGCAGGTCCTGCCCCTGGGACCGACTTCATGTTCCCAGTGTTCCCGTCAGACCAATCATCCTTCCAGAACCTCCCAAGTCTGAGTCCAGGGTACCTGAATATTATGCCACTCAGCTGGGGATTCCACACCTTCTGGACCTTTCAGCTGCAGCCCTGGGCAAAGAAGACATTGGATAACCAGAGTGTCCTGGGTTTGAGTTCCAGGGCTAACCCTTACTAGCAGTGTGACCTTGGGCAAGTTAATTAACCTCTCTGAGCTTCCGTTTCCTCATCTCCAAAGGGGTTAATAACAGTCCACATCTCATAGGACTCCATGGGCATCCAGCGCAAGGCTGGACACAGAGCTTTTCAGCACAGCAATCAGCCACAATCAGCGCGACCTTGGCCACGTTACTTAACCTCTGATAAATGAGGATTAAAATAGTTTCGAGCTTATCAGAGTTGTTTTGAGGATTCAAGTACTGATATTTGCTAAGCCTGCAGGACGGGAGCCTTGAAGAGTAATAGATGGTAGAAGCATTTAGCAAGAGATCAGTGCCCAACAGGTAACGCAGGGCAGGTGGCACAGGGCAGGTGGCAAGTGAGTGTCATTAATTCACATCCCTGGGGGTGAAAGAAGAGGGAACCTGATTCTCATGACCCCTAGGCCTGTTGCACTCTGGGCTCTCTGTACCCAGCCAGCTGTGGTTCCCCTTCCTCCCACCCACACACATGTCCTCTCAAGGTTGGGAGGCAGGAGACCTCTGCACCCCACGCCCAGCAGTCCCAGGCCCTCTTCGCTGCCCCTCTCAGCTCCCCCCTCAGCAAACTCTGGCCCTGCCTGCCCCCTCTCCTGCGCCCTCTTTGCGCTCCCCAGCCCACCCCCCGTGGGCTGTCGTTTGTTGCCACCTTGTGGCAGCAAGTGGAACTTCGCGCCCCTTTTCCATCCTCGATGACATTAAGGAAAACACGCAGAACCCTGTTCCAGGACCGCAGCCGACAGGGGACAGATGAATCAGACAGACACGGTCCCTGCCCTCACGGAGCCTACCGTCTCCAGGGAAACACAATGACCCATAGACAAACGATTACATAAAATAATTAGTGTGATACGCTCCAGGAAGCAAACACACAGGCGCTGGCTCTCCAGGGTGCAATGATGTCCTTGCTAACTGGAGCGTGGGCTGTCTCCCCGCCCTCCTCTCCACCCCCCAGGACTGTTGGTCACGCGAGGGCAGGCACATCCGGGCGACCCATCCAGGTATCCCACGCGGTCGGGGCTCAGGGAACGCTAAGGGAACACAACCCAGTCCAGAGTTGGTCTCTTGGCTGTGGTCGGCTCTTTCAGGTCCCAGCAGACCGCGAGAAGGAAGAGGAGGTCCCCGGGAGGGAGGATGGCGCCCTGTCAGTACCTGCCGCCTGAGTGAATGACTGCGTGGGCTGGGATTGGCACGGGGGCGGGACGGGCTCCGGGGCCAGGTGAGCGGCGGGGATCAGAGCCCAGGTGCAGGGGCTTGAGGTGAGGCTGATCCCAGATAGGGAAGGGGCTGAACGTAAACTGCCGGGCGCATAGGGTCGGCCCTGGCCAGGGCTAGATGGGCCTGGCACCTTGGAGTGGGGTCTTCCCTTGGCTATGCACTGTAGGCCGCGACCACGAGGGGGCGCCGGGCCAGGCGTGGGGCTTGTAGGGAGGTGGTGCGTAGATGAGGTTGGGGGAGGGGCCTGCCTGAAGAGTGGCCAATCAAGACGAAGGATCTGGTCGGGGGCGGAGCCAAAGGACTTGTATAGTGGGGGGCGGAGCTAATACTGAGGCGGGGCCCGGATGGGGCGGGGCCAAGCTGGAGAGGGACGAGTAAGGGGGCAGGGTAAACCTGGGGCGGAGTTAGGCTGGGGCGGGGCCAGGGCGCGACCAGTCAGAAAGCAGGGTAGGTCTGGGGCGGGGCCCTGGCCGGGAGGCGTGGGCGGGGCCGGTCCGGGGGCGGGGCTCGCGCGGGATCTCCGCTGTCCCAGGTCCTGGAGCGCTCCGGTCTTCCAGGTCTCGCTCCCGCCCCACCGGCCCCTCTCCACCCGCCCGAGCGCAGAGGGTGCGGAGCCAGGCGCCCCAGGACGGTTGACTGAGGTCGGGCCTCGGCCCAGGCGTTGCGCTCGGGGCCGGGCGGTCTCTGGGGGCCCGGTGGGCTCAGATCCTGGCCCGGACGGGCGTTCAGGGCATTGCCCCAGGACTGCGTTCTCGGAGGCTTCAAGGGCAAGGGTGAGTGTGGCTTGGGGGTCCTGTGCGTGCATGGGTGTGTGCGTACCCGTGCATGTGTGTGCGTACGCCTGTGTGCACCAGGGCAATTGTGTGTGCGTGGAGTTGGGCAGTGCGTGTGCCAGGGAAGGTGAGTGTGTGTGTGCACAGAAAGTTGCGTGCGTGAGCAAGGGTGGTCGCGCGTGGGAGGGGATTCGTGTGTGAATGTGTGTGTGAGAGAGCGTGCGCATGAGATTTGGTGAGGGCTGCGTGTGCACATCAGGGTGTCTTGGAGGAAGACGGAAGGGCAGGTGCAAGGGCCTTGGGGGTAGAGCCTCAGGCTGGCTGTGGGGCGCATACGAAGTGAATTGTGGTTGAGTGTGTGTTCAATTTTTTGGGGTCCTCAAAGTGAAGAGGTGGGGGACGGGGAAGGTTTTCGGGTTCTGGCTGCTCTTGGAGGGGAGAGGGGTCTGGGGCTCTGGTACACGCACAGGCAGGTGTTTGGGGCCTGGCTGAGTGTGCTTTGGGGACCCTATCCCACCAGGGCTGGGGATATGTGTGGGTGGGACCAGGGGGCCTGGGCCCGCCCCATGCCCGGGAGCAGCAGGCACTCTCCCTCCTTCACTTGAGGGAGCTGCCACCTCACAGCAGCCCCTCACCCCAGGTTCTGAGTGCTCATCCCACGACTGGTGGCTCCCCCCAGCTCCTGCGGGAACATGGTGCAGAAGTACCAGTCTCCTGTCCGCATCTACAAGTACCCATTCGAGCTGGTCATGGCGGTGAGTGACCCCTAGTTCTCAGGCCCCTCAGGTGACGGCTGGAGGGGCAAAGGAGTTCAGCTGTGGTGGGAAGGAGAGGGGACCACTCAGACCCTCAGATCAGAGAGAAATCTTGAAACTGTATCAGCCAAACCACACCACTTGACTGAGTTAGCAGGTCAGATTTCTGACCAGTGACCGGTCCCTGGCCCTCCCTTCCGTCTTTCACCAGAATGTCTGGGATCCTTGCCTGGTGACCACAATACAGGTCCTTTCTTTATTCCCCTTGTCAAAGCTTACCTGTTCGCTCACCTCAGATTCCCTGCAGAAAACAAGGATATCAGGGTCCAAGCCACAGCTGTCAGTTTGTGTAATGATAATTAACAGTAAATAAAATGACGATGAGTATTCACATCATTTATTGAGTATTTACACTGCTGAGTCTTTCCATGTTGTTTCATTTAATTCCCAATAGCTCTCATTATTCCCATTTTGCCACCCTTAGCTGAGGTTTGGAAAGGTGAAGTGATGGCCCCAGGGTCTGAGGCTAGGACGAGATGGAGCCATGGCTCAATCCATGCAGAGGGAATCCAGAGCCTCGATTCCAATCATGACTTCCTTGAGGGTCCTCCTTCCACTCACAACCCCCCCCCCACTCCCATTCAAGGATGCTCTGCCAGTAGCTGAGGGCAGTAGAGAGGGGGTGAGTGGGCAGGTAGGGTCGGGACAGCTGCCACCCTGGCAGGACAGACCCAACCTGCAGGTCACTGCTTCTCCAGGCCCTGGGCAGCTCCTGAGACATGTGGGGGGGCTGAACAGGCCCTGGGTGGCCCCAAGTATAGGCCCTGACTATGTCTGAGCGTGGGTTGGAAACCAATCAATACGCTGAGTGGTTTTCAGGATGGACTCCCAGTGTCCATGTGCCCCACTCAGGGCCACTCTGTGAGTCAGTTAGGGTCTGGAACTGGCTCTAGGCTCTCAGCCGCCCGGGTTGGTGGTCTGGGCACCGTGGGACGGGCTGGGAGCCGGACTGGCCTGGGTTTCCCTCTTCACTCCATGACCATCTTTTGGGGTTGCACCTCCCTTCACGGTAAACTGGGGCAGTGCCACGGTTTGTAGTTAGGAGTACAAGAGATGAGGGATGCAGTAGGTGCCCACTAAATGCTGCTGCTGCTGTTATGACACCATATAATCTTATCAATGAGTGCACTGAAAGGGTAAGAAATTCTGGAATCCAAGCCCCCCCTGCTCCCCACCTCTGCTGCTTAACCCCAACCCCCTCCCATTAAGGACATTCACATCAGCTGGTGGCTATGTCTGCATGTGTGTGTCCTGCCCGAACTTATTCTATGAATCTGCATACATGTGTGCTTGTAGTTGCATCAAGGATTTAAAAAGCACCCCTGGGATGGTTATATGCATTGTCTCTAACACGGAGATGGTTCCGGATCAGAGAGCAAGGGCATGACGTATACAAGTGCAGGACTCATTCTGCTCCATGGTGTAACTGGCTGGGTGACCTTGGGCAAGTTACTTAACCTCTCTGAGCCTCCACTCTGTCATCTGTACATCAGGGATCACCTGGCTTTCCAATTTGGGCATTGTGCTGTGGCTGCAATGAGTCAATATCTGTAAAGCTCCTTGCACTGTGTGTGGCACAGATGAGGTGCTCAGTGAGTGTGAGCTATTGTGGCTTTTGTGGCTGGTGTCCCTGTGGTTTTCCTATTTGTAGTGAGCAGACCTGGGGATGTGGAGTCAGAAGCCCTGTGTCCCTGCTGCTGCACCACTGTGTCCTGGCTGTGTGTCTTTGCAAAATCACTGAACTTCTGTGAGCCTCCATTTCTCCCTTTGAAATGGAGATGGTTATAGGAACCTCATGCGGTTGTCATGAGGTTAAAATATGGTAATGCATGTGAGTGCATGTGTGTGTGAGTGTGAGTGTGAGTGAGTGTGTGCTGTGCCCAGCACGGGGCCTGGTCCATAGTAAGCAGACAATGAATGGTAGCTACATGTGGATAGCTGCCCTCTGTCTATAGCCCCTGGCAGCTCTCTGATTCTAAGACCCCAGGACTCATTTGTTCATTCATTCATTCATTCAATAGAAGGGAGACACCATACTCACCCTTCTGGATCGGTCCAGGGACCCACAGCTCTCTACTGTGAAGTGGAAAAACCCACATAATAACAGAAAGGAAAAGTCACTATTGCACAGGCTTAATAAATGTAAACTCTGTTTGGCATGTTTAGGGTTCTCAAAAATATTCATAATCTTTGCACTTAAAAATAAAACATGCCCACTAACGTAGCACTTCAGACCCTATTAATAGAATAGCTTATGTTCTTGCCTTGCCTTTACTGGAATATATTAAACATATTTTTAAGCTCTGCGCTCAGTGAAGGAAGACAGGACTCAGTTTACCCCACATTGCTAAGTGTCTCTGGACACTGATGCACAGAGGCTGTGGGTACAGTCATAAAAAAAAACACAAAAGTTTTCAAACGTTCCTTATCTGTATCTGCACTAATTTGAGTTGTCTGTAGTTTTCAAGGGACCACGATGACCCTGTCACCTTATCTTCATGCAGTCCTTGTGGGCGAAATGGTCCCCAACCGCAGCCCAGCCCACAAAGCCACTTTGCCGACTGTTTACAAAACGTCATTGTTCCTAAAATAGCTGCATAACTCAGCATAAGTTGTGCGCTGTGCAGGCACAAAAGGCTTTTTCTGCACTTAAATGTCTGCTTTTGTTCCTCGGTGAAACACTTGCCCTCAGTTTGGGTTAGATGCCGGGGAAGTTTCGGATGAACTCCGCTATTTTCCTTGCATCCGAGTCATCGGATGAGTTTGCCTTTTGTTTCTCCTGTTCAACAAAACTGACTTGAGAATCAACGTGTCTTTAGCTGCTTCAAAAGTCCACGAGGGGCAACATACACAATTGAAAATGGGCTCAAGGAATCAGTTGTAAAATAGCACTTTTAGGCCACCTTTGTAGACCACGCTTAAAATATTTTTTTTTAAGTTTTTTTTCTCTTTCTCTCTTTCACTTTCAACGTTTTTATCTAATCAAATGAATGGGTATCTCTCTCGTTGGGCCACATCCTTTCACGTGAATTCTGCCTCCAACCATTGGGATTCCAGGGGGATCTTCGCCGTTCTTCTTTCCTGCCAGCCTTCTGTATTATTTGATTCCAAACACTGAGCTTGTAGAATCTTTGTAGTCAGAGCAGAACGACGGAAACAATGGAGGCTGGAGAGGCTCCTGATTCCTTTGAGCCTGGCCCAGAGGGAGGCCGTGAGCTTGGTCTGAGATGCCTGAGTGCAGGATGTAAAAGGGCATCTTGGACGGAGGGTCAAAAGGTCTCGAGTCCTGCACGCCAGTGCCCGGTTAACCTACGGCCCGTGGTCTCTATTCTGGATCGCGGACTCCTTCCCCTAACGGTGGCTCTTTAGTGGGTTTGAGCAGATTGCACTTTAAATTTGCTTTATTTAACAAACACATCCATGTATCAGGTCCCAGGCACTGTTCTGAGACTGTTCAAATACTAAACTCAGGAGCTGCTCACAAACACTCCATCAGATGTGGTTCTGTGAGTGGCCCATTCTCCAGATGAGGAAACTGAGGCATGGAAAGGAAGCACTGAATACCCGGAACCACCAAGCCAACCTGCGGTCGGTTGGGCCTGAGACCCAAGCAGCTCCACCCTGGAATTTACATCCCCACCCAGCAGCTCTGCTGGTTCTCGGAGCCGGGTTGAGGGCTGGGAGTTCCTGGGGGAGGCGTCTGGGCAGAGCAGGTGGTTCCACGGGAGCAGTGACCACCAGTGACCTTTTCCCAGGACACACGTACCCCTTCAGGCTCCCACAGAGGGAGCACAGCCAGAGCCCACAGATCCCGGCCACCCAGAGGGCAGATGATGCCAACAAGCCTGGGGGTGCTGAGTGGACCCCACTTTACCTCCCTTTATACCATCCCAGGGGCAGGTACTACTACAGCAGCCTCACCTGCAGCAGCCAAGGAAATAGGGTCTTAGAAAGGCTAAGGAAACAGACACAGGGCAGAGTCAGTAAATGGCGGAGCTGGAATTTGCACCCCCCCCCCACCGGCCACAATTCCTGCCCAGGTACTGCCCAGAGACCCCCGGGGGCTCGAAAGCCCTGTGGTTTCGGATCACCTCTGCTTTTCTGCCCCTAAAGATGGCATGGCGTAGAGTTTCCCAAGCAATAATGCTTTCTTGTGGAGGAAAGGTTGTGGAGGTAAGGACGGGGCTCGGCAATTAAGTGTTAAAATATTTAAAGGTCAGTCCTGTTTGTATTGATAAACAGCTTGTAATTTAGCAAATAGGTCGTTAATAAGGAGCAGCTGTGGCAGGCGGAATTCTTGCAGCCCAGGCCAAAGGTGGTTACGGTTGGAATTGTTGTTAGGGATGGAGTTTTAATAAAGCAGCAGGGGCCTAATTTAAATGCGTTTAAATTAGTTCCCTGGAGCCTGTCACCTGATCCGGTTGCTAACGGATTAAAGGAAGCAATGTTTTCCACCCCGGGGTGGTTTACAGGGCCTTGAGCGTGCTCTGATTTTCGCTGGGAGAATAGAGGTTGCTCACTGCCCAGCCGAGTAACCTCATTGCTTTCAGATGGCCCTGAAATAAACTTAGGGCATGCATGCATTCTGGCTGTCCACACATACTGACTGGAATCCCACTCTGTGCCAAGCTTTGTGCAAGCTGCAGGGGCTACAAAATAATCGCCTCCTAGCCCTTCTGGGGATGAATCTTTTTTTTCCTGTCAATTTGCTTGTTTACTGGTATATATGGGTCACTTCTACTCAAGGGAGTTCCCTGAAGGCAGAGACCCTGTCTATCTTGCTCACCTTCCCTCCTGACTTAGAATTTCCACGTGTGTGTGCAGCGGGCGGGGGGTGGGGGAGCTACAGACAAGCAGCTGGGCAAATGCCGTGGGGGCTGATACGTTCCTAATGGGGGCCAGAGCAGGGCGTGGTAGGACAGAGAGAAGGGGCCCGCAGGTGGCTATCTGACTGAGGGTCATTTAATTCAGCCCAGGCTGAGAATCGAGAGCAGCAAATGCCAAGAACCATGGGAGCAGAACTTGACCCTCTGAAGAAACAGAAGTTAGAAACTGTTTGGCCAGGCTGGCAGAGGCCGGTGGGAAAGGGCCATTTTCATCTTGTCCCGGACTTTGGACAAATGTCCTCTGTGCTGGAGAACATTCCGGAAGCCGCTAGCAGGTGGCAGGCCCGGGATGCATTCCCGAGGCCCCCGGAAAGGGCGACGTAGCTTTTCCCCGCCGACCAAGATCCCAACCTGCGAGTGACCATCGCGACATTCCAGGCTGGCCTCGCTGCCTCCTCGTCCCCCCCGAACCATCAGGGCAAGCGGCCATGTTCTCTGGGTGACCGGGGCCAGGCGCTGGGACGCGGGGACCCAGCCCCAGGGGAGGCCGCCTCACGTGGGGCCAGAAGCAGGAAGGCATAATAACTCAGCCCTGGCCGATGGCCCCCTGGCTGCAGCCACAGGCCTGGGAAGCAGTTAAAAGCAGGCCACAGCGATCCTGGCCACCTCGCCCACCCAGGAGATGGCAGCTGGCGCCACTGCGTATTAGCCGCATGTCTGCCATGTCCCAGGTGCGACGCAAGGCGCTGGGGAATTCAATGGCGAACGAAACCGACTTGGTGACGGTGGCATTGAGGCTATAAAATCCCAAACGCAGGCATAAAATCCTATTCCAAGTCCATGAGAAATGCTGCTGGTGGGTTCTAACCCTCCAAGGGGTTGCTTTACCCTTGTCCATTTTGGGGGTCCATTTCTTTTTTTTTGAAAACTACTGTATGCTGTCTGGCGCTTTGCTAAATTCCATACACGTGTTATCTTCTTTTCATCTTCACAACAGCACACGGGAAGTAGGTATTGTTTTTGTTATCATCAGCAGCATCATCCCCATTTTTTTCTGAGCAAATTGAGCCTCCGAGGGGTTATGTCGAGAGCCTGCAGCTGGAAAGAGGTGGAGGGGGGCCTGAGCCCCACGCTTTCCGCTTCTGCCATGCTGTACCCCAGGCTTGTCCTCGTGCTACTTTTGGGTGCCCTGGCTGTAGGCGCCTTCTGACCCTCTGACCCTCTGTTTCTGCCTTCGGAGTCTCCCAAGTTGGCTTTGGCTAGAACGGCAGCTACAAGACCACCTGGGCGTAGCTGCTTTTAAAGATTTTGTGCTCGTGTCCCCGAGGGGCCAGCCCATGTGTTTGTTCAGCAGGAAGAGGCTCAAAAACCTCAAAGGGCTTTCAGGATAAGGTCAGTTTCTTACATGCCTCCTTCCCGTCGGCAGTTGGGAGGCTGTTTACTCATTCACCAAGCTCTGGTTGAACACTTCACCAGTGGTGGTGGTGGGAGGGGGGGGGTCCCCATGATGAAATATTATTCAGCCATGAAAAAGCCATGGAGTCCTGATCCAGGCTGCAGTGGGGACGAACCTTGGAAACATGGTGCTGAATGAAAGAACCCAGATGCAAAAGACCAATAGTGTATGATTCCACTTCTATGAAATGTCCATAAGAGGCAAATGCATAGAGACAGAGAGTATCTTAGAAGTTTCCTAGGACTTGGGGAGGGCTGGGGGAAAGGAATGGGGAACATTTGGGTTTGCTAAAGCTGCCCGAATGCAATATACTGGAAATGGGTCGGGTTTTGCAAAGGGGATTTATTAAGCTATGAGTTACAATTGTAGGCCATGAAAATGTCCAGACTAAGGCATCAACAAGATACCTTCACTGAACAAAGGCTGATTGCATCTGGGTTCCTCTCTCGTGGGGAGACACATGGCAGCATCTGCTGGCCCTTCGCTCCTGCTTTGGTTTAAAAAATGGCTCTCTCCGCCCCTGTGGGTCCTTCTGGCTTCTACTGGAGCGTTTTCATTCTTACCTTCTCTAAACGCTCTCGGCTCTCTTCAAGGACCCCAGCAAGCAGATTAAGATTTACCTTGAAAGGGTGGGGTCACATCTCCAGGAAACAATCTAATCAAATAGCCCCACCCAGCAATAGCTCTTGCCCCATGAGATTGGATTAAAAGAACGTGGCTTTTCTGGGGTGCAGAACAGAGTCAAACCAGCACAGGGGGTGACTGCCAACGGGTACAGGGTTTCCTTTGGAGGGTGCTGAAAATGTTCTGGAATTAGTAGTGACGGCAGCACAACCATGTGAGTAGATGAAAAAAACACTGAATTGTACACATTTAAAGGGTGAACTGTATCTGAAAAATAAGAGTTAGGGGAGCATTGAAATGCCGGCCTGTCCAGGCTCACAGGGGGAAAGTGGAGGGCTGATGAGGGAGAGCCCTGAGACAGCCTGGTGCGTGGTCACCCAGTGGCCAGCACCCCGAATCCCGCTGCAGGGTGGAAAAGGGAAGGGGAAGGATTGAGCTGGGATCTGGGAGTGTGGTTTGGAGAGTCTTCCCCCCGCTAGCCGTGGGAGGTTTGGGGTGAGCCGTGTTCCAGCTTCCTTTGGATTTGGTTGGGAAGAGCAGGAAGGAAGGAGGGAGGGAAGGAGCGAGCAGCTGTCAAGAGAATTGATGAGCAGAAATAGCTTCTCTGTCCTTTATAGACTCTCATTCTTTTTTTAAAATTTAAATTTACTTAACAAATGGTTATGTGGAACTAACCATGTGCCAGGCATGACTCCAAGCACTTCACAGAAATGCACTCCTTTATCCCTGACAACTCAATCAAGTAGGTGCTTTCATTATTCTCCTTTTTACCAATGAGGGCAGTAAAGGACCGGGAAGCAAATGACTTATCCAAGGTCACGCAGCTGGTAAGAGGCAGAGCAGGGAATTTCACCCAGGATCCAGAGCCTGCGCTCTCAATGGCTATGCTGTCATTCATTATTCATTTATTTGCCATGTAAATATCTATTGAGTGTCAACTCTGGGCCAAGCATTTTGCAAAGCCTCCCGCCTCTGCATTCTGAGTGTGTCCGTGTGGATATTTGCAGGATGGGGGTGGTGGGACACGGGAGGCAGCCAGTGGGGGTGTCCACTGGTCCCTCTCTTCCCAGGAATATCCCTGCAGGGGTAGGTCCTGGGGCTTGAGTGTCCCTCTCTGGTTACCTGGCAGGAGGCTTGTAACCAAATCCTTCAGCGGCTTCGTGTCCTGGAGGGGGCCAACCCATGTGTTTATTCAGCATGAAGAGGCTTGGGGCGTATTTATGGAAGGCCAGCGCTGGGCAGGCCAGCTGTGCACAGGAGTGGGGTGACCAGGCCCTTGCATGGGTGAAACTAGCCATAGTGAGCTGCTTTCCCACACAGGCACGCAAGATCCTGGGACGTGCTGCAGGCGAGGGCAGGGGAAATTTGACTGGGGCCTTCTGCCCGGGGTGTTCAAGCTTCTCAAGGGCCGCAGCCGCATTCAAGAGGGAAAGAAAGGAAATGTAATAATTCCAGAATATGAAAGAATACAAGAAAGGGGGGAGTTAAATGCCTACCAAATGCATCCTTATGTTAGGTCCTTATGCTACCCCCAGCTCTCATGGGATAATATATGGAAAACTGGGGGGTGGCTGCGTTTGCATGTGTTTGCTGTGATGGCTGCAGTAGGACCTGGGACCTGCAAACCTTCTGGAGCTCACTGTTTCCTTCCAGGTAAAGTCCCCACCTCTCTGCCAAGCATTTGTATTTTATTCAACCAACGTTTATTAAATGCCTGCCCCAAGCCAGGCACAGGCAGGGGACAGGCCCTCGGAAATGCTCTGATTCAGCTGTGGAGACAGACACATTTCTAAAGACCCCAGGATTGTCTGAGAAGTAGGGCAAAGGACTGCCGGGACTCAGCCGAGGTGACCCCGAGAGCCTCCAGGTTTCCCACCTGGGCGTGGGAATGAATTGGGTTTGGGGCCGTCCTTCAGATGTTCAAGAGGCAACACAATGTGCTGGAATGCTGGGAACCCTGAAGGCCAGGGTTCAAATCCCAGCTTGGCCCCTCCCTGAGCTGTGTGACCACAGGCATGTGACTTAACCTCTCTGAGCCTTGGTTTCACCACTTGTCAAAGAGGGAGGATACAACAGTATCTACTTCCTTGGATGGCTGGAAGGTTTAGCTGTAAAGAGCTTAGAGCAGTATCAGGTATACAGTGGAGCCAAATGTGAGTGTTAGCTATTACTAGCACCATGGTATTGATTAATCTTTGGCAGCCAAAAACACTCCCCAGAAGCCTCTTGATACTCATCCGGCACCTCTGAGTCAGGAAGTTACCTGACCATCCAGGAGAAGGCAGGGAGTTTCTCTTGCGGTCTGGGGACGAGGCATTGTCCCCCAAAATCGCCAGGGTTGGATATAGCTGTTTGTCTTGCTCCCTGGCAGCAAGGGCATGAGGTTTGGGGGGGAGCACATGGAAGGTGAGGCCTGGTTCTGCTAAACTCCCACCATCGTTCCCCCACCCTGCTGGCAGGTGAAAAGGCCAACCTCCCCTCCGGCCCTCCTTACCACCCCCAATCCTCACCCCTCCAGGCTCCCCAACTCAGGGTCACTGAGACTCAGCAGGTCCAAACCACTGGCACTGTGACGTAGCCAGAGTCCTCGGAGGTGGGACCAGGCGGTTCAGGGATTGGGGACTGGGCCAGCCCGCTGGGCCTCCTGTCCCACCATGGACAGGCTGGGCCTCGCTGAGCCTCCACTTGCTCCTCTGTAAAATGCAGAACGTACAGTGGATTCCTGTTACTCGCATTAGTTGCTGTTTTTTTTTTTTGGCAAAGCAACAAAGTCATTTATTTAGGGTCTTCGAATTGCATTTCAGGGAGCACAGATTCAGGTAGAGACTCAAATCCTGTCCTGTCTTGGTGCTCCCAGGCAAGGTTTTTTGAAAGAAAAAGAAGAAAACATAAGATGTTTGTGGTTGGCGGATATTTGGAATACTCTAAGGGTCAGATAGATTGCTTACTGAGTTCTTTGTCTCATGGATTGTTTCGTGGTGTCGGGATGTCCTCAGGGTTTTCTTTTTTAAGCTTTTTTTTTAAAAATTATATAATAATACACAAATACAAAGCAAATAAAGAAAAAAGCAATAGTTTTCAAAGCACACTCAACAAGCAGTCACAGAACAGATCCCAGAGTTGGTCATGGGCCACCATTCCACCATCTCCGATTTTCCCTTCTAGCTGTTCCAAAACACTGGAGGCCAGAAGAAATATCAATATAGTGCTTCAGCAGCCATGCTCATATGTTCAGTATGTTTTCTCTGTTAAAGCGCCTCCTTCTCCTTTAACCCTTCTCCCAATTTATAGGGATCTTCAGACAATGCCTGTTCTGACTGTTTCATGTTGAGAAGGGGCGTCCACACTAATGGATGGGGGATGTAGTTAATGATAATTCTGGAGAAGCTGGTCCCTCTGGGTTTCAGGATTTATCTGACCTAGGAACTCTGGGAATTGTATTTCCAGGAAGGCACATCTAGTGCATGAAATCTTTAGAGTCTCAGTTCGAACCCTAGGTGTTCTTAAGAGTCAACAAGAGTGATGTTGATTGGGGTTGAGCAAGCCAGGACAATTTTAGCACTGTCTAACTGCAGCTTGCAAAGCAGTAACCTCCACAAGAGCCTCTTGAGTCCATCTGATCTCTCTTAGCCACTGGTGCCTTATTTTATTACACCTCTTTTCCCCCTTTTGGTCAAGAAGGCGTTGTTGATCCCATGGTGCCAGGGCCAGACTCATCCCTGGGATTCATGCCTCACGTTGTCAGGGAGACTTCCACCCCTGAATGGCTTATACCAGGTAAGAGGGAGGGCAAGGATTTTCCTTGCAGAATTGGGCTTAGAGAGAGAGGCTACATGTGAGCAAAAAAGAGGCTTCCTGGAAGCATCTCTTAGGCCTTGTTATGGGGAGTCTTAGCTTCTCCCCTACAGAATTAAGTTTCAAAAGGCATCAAAATCCAGAGCTTGGCCTATTTTCTTGGGAGTTCCAATGGTTGGGAGTGTACCTGGGTTTCCCAGATGGGAGAGTTTAATAGTTCCATATATATATTTATATATTTCCCTTTGGAACCTTAAGGGACTCTACCAATACTTTTTAATTATCATCTGTTCTAGTTTGCTAGCTGCCGGAATGCAATATACCAGGAACGAATGGCTTTTAAAAAGGGGAATTTAATAAGTTGCTAGTTTACAGTTCTAAGGTCAAGAAAATGTCCCAATTAAAACAAGTCTATAGAAATGTCCAATCTAAGACATCCATCCAGGGAAAGATACCTTGGCTCAAGAAGGCCAATGAAGTTCAGGGTTTCTCTCTCAAGTGAGAAGGCACATGGCGAACACAGTCAGGGTTTCTCTCTCATCTGGAAGGGCACATGGCGAATACGGCGTCATCTGCTAGCTTCCTCTCCTGGCTTCCGGTTTCATGAAGCTCCCCGGGAGGCGTTTTCCTTCATCTCCAAAGGTTGCTGGCTCATGGACTCTCTGCCTCGTGGTGCTGCAGTATTCTCTGCTCTCTCGGAATCTCTCATCCTCCAAAATGTTTCCTCTTTTATAGGACTCCAGAAACTTATCAAGACCCACCCAAATGGGTGGAGACATGTCGTCACCTAATCCAGTTTAACAACCACTCTTGCTTGGGTTACATCTCCAGGGAGATGATCTAATTACAAATTTAAACATACAGTATTGAATAGGGATTATTCTGCCTTTACTAAATGGGATTTTGATTAAAACATGGCTTTTCTAGGGTCCATACAGCCTTTTAAACCAGCACACAGCCCACCATAGTATGAGACGTATCCAGGTATTATATTAAGCTATAAGAGAAACACCAAGTGCTTGTTTCGATTCTGGACTCAAGGAGTTTGGTTCGTTTAACTGAGCTGTCCAGACAAGTTGCTTTAGAGCCTGTGTTACAGAAAATTTAGCTTCTAGACATACTAGCCGCTCGGCCTTCGGTGTCATGCAGCAGCTGAAGGTCTAGAGCTCGTGCCCTGTCGTCTTTTCCCCTCGGGTATGTTTGTTCTGCAAAGTCCCGGCGAGCTGTGAGTCGGCGAGTTCAGTGCCACCACCCCCAGGGAAAGCCAGGGCCTCGGGTCCCGACGTCCTCCCCAACCAGCCAATACGCAACCTTGTGTGCGGGTTTCTATTCAACGCCGCTTTATGTCATACACACGGTTGGGTCATCACCACGGAAGCTGCGGCCCCAGCACAGGCTGGAAGGCGCCCACCCAGCACAGCGCCCTCCTGCGCTCAGGACCCGGACGCCGCCTCAGCCCGCACGGTGGGGGGCATTTTAAACAGCAACCCCACCCAGCCCCCCAAACGCACAGAAGTGCTAAACCATGGCACTGCATGTGCTGCAATAGGGACGCTCGTTCCCAGCCGGAGAGCTGAAGCAAGCAGGCAGCGTGTCGCCCGCGGCCCCTCAGCTGGGAGGGTGTGCGGCGGGCAGCCCTGGGGTGTCACCACTCCGTGCATGTCCGCAGATGACCCCGAGGGCGCTGCGAGTATTGATTTGGGGGTTCCAAAGACATTTCAGCAAGGAGGCAAATCTGCACGTATGGAATCCGCATTGACGTCCCATCTCGTGGGGGGAGTTGGGAGGATGGGACGAGGCAGCGTGCGCTCAGTGGGTGTCAGCTGGAAACAGTGTCCCCCATGGGACAACCCAGGGACTCCCCAGGCTGACTCCGCTGGCCCTGGAGAACCGACGCTGGGGTTCTCCCAGGAATTGAAGAATTCCTTATTTCGGGGCCCAGCCAGATGGCACTGCACTCCGAGGTACCCCCACACATGGGGTGGCTCCGCTGGTCGAGCAGCCGCTGGCCCATGAAGGCTGCACCTCCTCTTTGGCTGACCAAGCGTCCCTCCCACCCCTGGCAGCTGACCAATGCCCCGCCCAGGCCCTACTCTCTGGGAGCCCCAGACGGGGCTCTCCTAACACGAGGCTTCGTCACGGCAGGAAGTGAGTCCAGGGGGACCCAGGGCCCCCCTGCTGGCTGCATGTGCTGAACCCAGGACCTGTCATTCCCTGATCTGGACACCTTTCCCGGGGCTGTGTGGCCCATCAGGAAGTTTATATGACTTCCTTCTCTGTTCACTGGCATCTCTTTACTGTGTGTGCCAAGGACAGAGCCAGGCCCCAGGCAACGATTCTTCAAAGCTCAGGCCTTAGACACACCATACACAAGCAAGAGTCCTTGCAGGATGGGGTAAGTGTGAGCAGGGAAACCCAGGGGCCGCAAGAATGGAGAATAAGGGAGGAGGCAGCTGTGCCAAGGAAGGGGACAGGGAGTCCCAGGAGAGGGACTGGCATGGATGAGGTCCCTCCATCTCCCACCTCCTCCAGGAAGTCCTCCAGGACTGCTGCCTCTCTCCCCCTCCTCTGGATCCTACCATACCCTGAGAATGGGCTTTTCCTTCAATCACGCTTCAAAATGAGGTCAGGATTGGGTTCGCCATCACGGGAGGACGTGAAGAATCAGTTGCACTCAGCAGAGTGCTCAGACCCAGGGTCAGACTGCTTGGGTTCAAATCCCCTCTCGCTCCACCTGTCTAGTGGGTGCACAGCTTCCCCCTACTAGGTGCTCTGTGGCACATGCATGCACGGCTGGTGCTTCAGAGAAAACCTAGCCCAGGGGGTCCCACGGTCCGCGGGTTCACAGCTGACCTGGAGGAGGGCCCTGGCGATGGCTAAGTGTTGGGGTCACTGGGGACCGTGCCCCCTCTCAGAAAGACCGGTTGTGGCTGGAGGATTCTGGGCGTGGAGGCAGGCAGCCCCTCCGTGCCTCGTTACCTTTCCCTTCCCTGCTCTGTTCCCTGCAGGGCTTCGTCCTGGCACAGGGGAGTCGGGGTTGGGGGTGGGGGCACTGGGCTGGGGGCTGTATCCGCCCGGATGAGGCTCTCTGGGCATAAACCAGGACGGGGACCAAGACGGATCCTGCACATTCTTTGTTTCACCAAAGGACTTTGTTCTTAACTCGCTTATCCCTCGCTTGTTCTTCCTGTATTTGCTGAGTGCCTACTGTGTGCGGGCCCAGCTTACGGCTCAGGAAGGACCGGGCGGGGCCCCTTTCATTCCTTGCACACCTGCGCTGAGCCACTGTTTGAGTCCTGTCGCCGGGCCAGAGCCCAAAGAATCACAATCCCAGGTGTTACCATGCATTGAGCCTGGAGGGAAATAGTCAACCCAGTGGCATCCTCTGGGAGATGAGCTTGGTTGTAGACCCATTTCCCAGACGAAGGAGGAGGCTTGGAGGAAGGAAGTCTCAGCTGGGCGTGGGTGGAGAGGGGCGTCAAAGCCGGGCTGGCTGACCGCACGCCCTGCCCTGACCCACTGCCTCGATGGAGAGGTGAGTTCCTTTCCAGGGGTGCCAGGGCGACCTGAGATGTGCAAGGGGGCACAGTTCTCTGGGGACGGCTTTGCCTGCCCTCCGACCCCCCCAGGAGTCCCCGCCCCTGGGGGACCCCCAGTTCTAATGCGGGTGTCTTCCTCATAGCCAGCAGCTTGGAGATGTGGCAGGAGGCAGCTCTGTCCTCTCCACCCCGGGGGGGTGGTGGGGGGCGCTGGCCTGGCCTCGTGGGCACTGGGCTGAGATCGGGGCACCTGGGCACAGCCCCGCTTCTCCCTCAGCCCCCGTGGGTGGGGCGGGTGGCGCCTCTCCTCCCGTGAACTGGGGGGGAAGCAGGAGGAGGCATCTGTCCTCAGATGCCAGCGCTATTTTTGGAGTCACCTTGATCCCGATTCCAGGGCACGTGGCTGCGACAGGCGCTTGGAGCCGACCCGGCTCTGAGCACGTCAGCACCATGCCTGGCGCCCTCCAGCTCTCACCCGGCACTTCTAGACCCGGGCACAGACTCGCTCTCCCTGGGCCCTCCTTTGTGGGCGTGGGACTCCCCTCCCGCCACCCTCACCCGGCCCTGCACCCGTCTGAGAGAAACCCCTGCCCCAGCCAGTGCCTGCCCAGAGCCCCTGTTGACCCGGGGCTCAAGGCAGCAGGGCCTGGGGACCCCACCGGGCCCCCAAGGCCGCCCCTTCCAAAGGGCACGGTGTCAGGGAACCCTGGAAAGCTTCTGCACTCAGCACGGAGCCCTGCCTGGGACACACAGAGACGCCCTAGGGGTGGGGGTGGGGTCAACCCGCTGTCTCCCCAGCACCCACACCTGCTCGCTCGGCCCCCACGACGACATGGGGCAGGGCTGTGGATGAGCCTCACGGATACTGAGAGGTTAATGCACCTTCTCAAGGACACGCAGCTCCAAAGTGGCAGAGTGGAGGTCTGAACCCACGCGGGGGACTCAGGGTGTGCTCGCAGCTGAGCACGCCACAAACGCATGCAGGGTAGATGCACCTAATATGCATGCAGGGTAGATGCGCCTATCGGTGTATAATATAACTCCAGACAACACAGTGTAATATGATGGTTACAATTCAGTGCAATAAAATACAATGTACTGCAATACAATATAATGGAACATAATGGAACATAATGCAATATAATATATCTGCTCTATACAGTAAAATAGAATAAATATATTCATTAATAAACAAACCCATAGCTAAGCTACCCATTTATTTGTATACATCTTTATGCACACATTATACTTAAATTATTTTGTTACACTTTTTTTATCGTATAGTGTAACATAGATACAAAGCAAAGAAATAAAAAAACAATAGTTTTCAGAGCACTCTTTGACAAGTAGTTACAGGACATATCCCAGAGTTTGTCATGGTACTTAAATTATTTATATGCATTCTATCTGTGTTGATAAAATAATAACACCACATATGAAACACTATGTATAGTATATAAATGTTAATATATATTATATATAAATATATTCACAAATTCATACATTCACATGAACTCAAAAACTATTTTAATATACATATTTATTTATATTTGATACATGTGTATACGCACACACATACACACATATATACACTCACACAAGTGTGTATACATACATACATACATACACACACACGCAAATAGACTTTTTTTTTTATGCTGTATGGCGGGGGTCACATTTCATTCCTTTTCCATGTGAGTATCTCCTTATTGCAGCACCATTTGTTGAATTTTTGTTTGGTTGGTTTTTCGTTTGTTTGTTTTTTGGGAAGTGCATGGGCTGGGAATTGAACCCGGGTCTCCCACGTAGCAGGCGAGAATTCTAACCACTGAACTACCCTTGCACCCCAGAGACTTCTTTTTTAAAACAACTTCATTGAGATATAATTTACATACCATATGATTCACCCATTTAAAGCGTACAATTCAGTGGCTTTAGGTAAATTCACAGAGTTGTGCATGCATCAGCACAGCCAATTTTAGAACATTTTCATTACCCCAAAAAGGAACTCCCCACCCCTGAGCTATCATCACCTACCCCCAGTCCTTGGCAGACAACATACTTCCTGTCTCTACAGATTAGACTTTTCTGGACCTTTCATATAAATGGAATCATATAATGCATGGCCTTTTATGGTTTCTTGAACCTAGCAAAATCTTTTCAAATTTCATCCTCGTTGTAGCATGTATCAGAATTTCTTTCCTTTTTATGGCCAGATAATATTCCATTGTATGGACAGACCACATTTTGTTTTTTGATTATCCATTTATCAGTTAATGGACATTTGGGTTGTTTCCACTTCTTAGCTATTATGAATGATGCTGTGATGAATATTCCACTACAAGTTTTTGTGTGAACGCAGGTTTTCAATTCTCTTGGACCTATACACCCGATTTTAACTCTACATTTAACCATTCGAGGAATTGCCAGACTGTTTTCCACAACCACCGTACCGTTTTACATTTTAGCATCAGCAATGTTCGAGAGTTCCAATTTATCCAAATCCTTCCTAATGCTTGTTATTTTCCATTATTTAAGTAATCACTGGTTGGCTATTGTAGTTTTGATTGGCTATTGTCTCATGACTAATGATGTTGAGTATCTTTCCATGTGCTTTTTGTCCATCTGTATATTTTCTTGAGATAAATGTCTATTCAAATTCTTTGCTCACTTTTAAACTGGGTTCTTTTTGTTGCTGAGTTGTAGGAGTTTATATTTTCTGCACATTAAACTCTTATAAGATATATGATTTGCAACTATCTTCTCACTTCTGTAGGTTGTCTTTTCACTTTCTTCATAATGTCCTTGGATACTCAAAAGTTTTTAATTTTGATAAAGTCCAATTTATCTATTTTTTCCTTTTGTTGCTTGTGCTTTTGGTGTCGCATGGAAGAATCCATTGCCAAAACCCAAGGTCTTATAGATTTTCTCATGTTTTTCTTCTAAGAATTTTAGCCCTTATATTAATCTCACTGATCCATTTTGAGTTACTTTTTTTTTAAACTTTTTATTAATTAAAAAACTTAACAAAAGAACATTAATATATCATTCCATTCTACATACACAATCAGTAATTCTTAATTGAGTTACTTTTTAAATAAAGTGTGAGATAGGAATCTAACTTCATTCATTTACCTGTGACTATCCAGCTGTCCCAGCACTATTTGTTGAAAAGACTATTCTTTCCCGATCGAATTTTTGGTGCCCTTGTTGAAAACCCATCGTTCATAAATGTGAGGAATTATTTCCGAACTCTGAATTCTATTCCATTGATAACTACCTTATGCCAGGACCACACAGTTCTGCATTGTTTGGGAGTCAGAAATAGGAGCCCTCCAATGTTATTCTTCTTTTTCCAGGTTGGTTTGGCTGTCTGGGTGCCGGCATATGAATTTTAGGATCGGTTTGTTAATTTCTGAAAAGAAATCTATTGGGATTTCAACAGGGATCTTGTTGAATCTGTAGATCAAATTGAGGAGTATAAACCATCTTAACAGTGCTAGGTCTTCTGATCTGTGAGCATGAGACGTCTTTCCGTTATTTAGACCTGCTTTCATTTCTTTCCACTGTGTTTTGCAGTTTTCAAAGTATAAATTCTTTTGTTAAATTCCTAAGCATTCTATTCAAAGATGCTATTGGAAATGGGATTGTTTTCTTAATTTTATTTTTGGTTTTCTCATTGCTACTGTATAAAAATACAACTGATTTTTGTATATCGATCTTATATCCTGCCACATTGCTGAATTTATTTACTAACTCTGATAGTTTTTTTGGTAAACTTCTTAGAATTTTCTATATACAAGTTCATGCTATCTACAAATATAGTGTTACTTTCCAATCCGGGTGGTTCTTTTAATTTATTTTTTCTTGCCTACTTGCCCTGGCTAGAGCTTCCAGTTCAATATCAAACAAGATTGGTGAAAGCAGGCCTCCTTATCTCCTTCCTATCTTGGAAGACAAATGTACAGTCTTTTCACCATTAAGCATGACCTCAGCGGTGGGTTTTCCGAAAATGCCCTTTACCCGGCTGAGGAAGTTCCTTTCAATTCCGAGTCTGTTGAGCGCCGTTGCTGTTGCTTTTAATCACAAAGTCCTGCTGAATTTTGTCAAATGCTTTCTCGGAGAAACGCCCTCTTTTAAAATGACGCAGGTGAGTCAGCTCTCCTTTTGAGGGTGAAAATTGGAACGTGGAATTAAAAGCTATTGGTCAAATCTTGCCCGGCCACTCTACTGCCCTGCTCCTAAAGGTGCAAAAACCATGTCATTTCTAGAAATAGCAGCAACCGCGCGGCCGCTCCGTCCACGACCCAGGGAAGCTTTTCGGCTTTGCACCCGGGGCTGGCCACTGGGGCGGCGTGCCAGGGCGTGGGGGTGGGGTGGGGTGGGACGCTCGGGGCCCCGCGACGCTCACGGCTGCCCGCCCCCCAGGCCTACGAGAAGCGCTTCCCCACCTGCCCGCACATCCCGGTCTTCCTGGGCAGCGAGGTCCTGAGCGAGTCCCGCAGCGCCGACGGGGCCGTGCACGTGGTGGAGCGGAGCTGCCGGCTGCGGGTGGAGGCGCCGCGGCTGCTGCGCAAGGTGGGCGGGGGCTCAGGGCGCTCGGGGGCTTGGGGGCCTGGGGGGGATCGGGGGCCTCGGGGCGCTCGGGG
>PVIY010038825.1:0-23590 GCA_004026745.1 Myrmecophaga tridactyla | reverse complement strand
TGAGTTGGGCTTCACCCCTCCCCTGAGGAAGGCACAGGCTCCAGACAAGCCCTCAAATGAGTTTGTTTCTGCCTATGGCTGGGGCAGTTGCAGCCTGAGGAGCCCTGCCACTGTATCCAAAGGCAGTCAAGCCTTTGTAGAAACACAGCCGCAAAAATCTCTGTTTCCTTCTTTTTTTTTTTTTTCCTTTTTCCATCAGCCCTGCCCCCTTGGCACAAGAACAAAAATGAGCGACCTCTGGTTTGACCAGGTTCACCTGAGCTGGGTGCCTATTTTTAGTTGTCAGAATTTGTTAATTAATTCCACAGTTGGCATTTGGTTGGACTCAGCCTCTGATGCTGGTAAAGTCTCTTTCCTTTCCCCTTTGGGAAGCAGCCTGTTGGGGAGGGGCGCCAGCCACCATGGCTTGGGAACTCACGGTTCTGGGGAGGCTCACAGCCGGTCCAGCTGGTCCAGATTGGGGTACGCTGTGTGTCTGGTCACTGACGTGACCCCAGGAGCTGTTTCTGTACTGTGTCTGGTTATTTAGTAGTTGTTCAGGAGGACGAACTAAAATGCACACATTGTTAAGCTGCCATCTTGGCCCAGAAGACTCTTTTACAGTTTTGGGCATTGGTAGACAATTGAGAATAATTTGTAGGGAATTTAATATATGGATGAAATAAACTGAGGCAGTGGGTCTATAAATGATTTAAAATTTGCAAGTATTAAATAATTATGTATTATTTAGAGATGTGCAGATGGATTTTGGAGACAGTTGTCAAATAAATTTACTCACCTAATTCAAATATGACAAAGTAGCTGCATGATTTAGCAAGAATATCGCTGGATGGAGAGTTCCACCAAAGTCTTTGAATTCAATGAATGGAAATGTTTTCAGAGGTTTTCTAATTTATCTTCACCATTTTATAGATGAAGAAAGCAGAGTATTGCAAGGTTAGCTACTTATAGTTCCTCACTTTCTCCTCAGAATTCTTTCTTCTATTTGACCAAATCACTGACTTGCCTAGCTAGGTGTCTTCTCTTCTAGGAGACTGAATTAGGTGATATTTAGAGTTTGCTAGATTTACATGTTTCACATCATTTAATGAGGAAATGCCTTTCTTTGTGGGTTTTAATTTCCTTTTCATATAGGGATATATGATTTAAACCAAGTATTAAGTCAACATATGGATAGATCAAAGATATTTCAATAATGCTTGTGGTTGCCTTGCTGATACTTTCCAAGTTATTTCTGAATCAAACAAGTGAACAATGAAACAACAACAACAAAAAGACCCTATATTACATTTAAAGCAATGGATAATCAGAAGAGTTTAATTCTAAGATTTCTTTGCCAAGAAAACTGTGTGGTCTTTTCCCAGTCCAACTTGTATATGATTTAATCCTGTTTCAAGGAAAAATACTTCCAAAATTGCTAGGGAATCTGAATCAGAGAGTTCTGGCAACACTCATGATAACTTGAACAATCTATTCTGCAAACTTGCATGTTACAGGGAAAAAGAGTCCCCATTGACAAGACTGGCCTTCTTGCCAAATGGGTAAAGTTAGAAAGAAAACATAATGTTCACAAGAAGAGGCAATCTCAGAGAACTGCCTGAATTCCTTTGGAGACTGCAGAAATCCCTACAGTTGATTTACTCTCTAATCATGCTTAAGGGTATGGTCAATTTGCTGCGCTTTAGAAAGTAAAGTGATGAAAACTGATTGACTATTCATTAACATTTTAAAATATTATATATTTTCCTAGTTTTTTGTTTTTTTAAATCACCTTCCAAGAGACTTGTTGGTTTCCAAAGTTTAGAGTCACCCTGATCTTTTGATGAGGGCCTTGGCTTTGTTTTCTAAACAACCATGTTGTTTACTGGGCTAACCACTATTTCCTGGTTTGTCATCATTCATGCAGTTGGAAAGGTAGTAAATGGAAAGGTCAGTCAGAATACCTGGTTCTTAATCACCATTACATCTTACTTGATTAAGTTGGTCTCCTCATCTATAAAATAGAGAGGTTGATGAATCTCAACCTGAGAACTTCACAGGGTCTATTTGGATGATAATGAGAATTGATCAATTTTATTGCATTTCCTTAGAACTTAATAGAAGTCAACTTTGTCCCCTTAGTTAGCTCACATGGTCTGAATAAAAGTTTGTTTACTTTATATTGCAATAACAGCAGTTTAATGGGGTTCTACAAGTCGGCATGCTGAAACTATTCTGATTGAAAGTCATTGTGTACCATAAATTATTTAATTAACAAATGCAGTTTAGTAGGCTCAATCTTTTAAGGGGAAAGGTTTTGGGGGAAACAAAGAAGAATTTATTTCACAAAGGGTCAAAGATGACAATCCATGTACTGGGTCACCTCTAGAGTGTTTTCAGCTCTAGGATTCTTGGTCAGGAGTCAGTAAATTTTTTTCTGTAAAGGGCTGTGTAGCAAAGAGTTGGTCTTGCCCAGAGAATCTTTCCTTTGTCTCAGATTCTTGGGAGTTAACTGTAAATCCCCAAAATTTCCTCAGTGATAGCTGTGTCTTTATTATCCATGGTGGGCCCCTCAGATCGTACCTGATAGCTTATGCTAAAATGAGACAAACTCATGGTGTGGTCCCTCTTCCAGTGACATCAACCCAGCCCCTGGAGGAGGGACTGGAGATTGAGTCATCCACATAAATAAGTCCTGATAAAACTCTGGACACTGACATTTGGATGAACTTCCTGGGTTGGAATTGTATTATCACATCAATTCTGGGAGGGAAATGCATCCTGAGGACAATAGAGGCTTCCTATTTGGAGCCCTTTTAGACTCTATGCATCTCCTACTTTGATTTTTCCCGTATCTTTTTCCTATTATAAATTTTATCCATGAGCATAATAGTTTTCAGTAAGTTTTGTGAGTCTTTTTAGCAAATATCAAAACTGAGGGTGGTTTTGAGAAATGCTCAAACTTGATGTTTGTCTCAGAAATGAGGGTGTTCTTGTGTGAACTGTTGCCTCTAATTTTTAAATATTTTTTATTAATAAAACCAATCAATATACAATATGAGCATTCTTTCTTTTCCATCACATAGTTGTCTATTCATCATCATGATCATTTCTTAGAACATTTGCATCAATTCAGAAAAAGAAATAAAAAGAAAACAGAAAAAAATTTATATATACCATACCCCTTACCCCTCCCTTTCATTGATCACTAGCATTTCAATGTTCTAAATTTACTTTAACATTTGTTCCACCTATTATTTATTTATTGTTAATCCATATGTTTTACTCATCTGTCCATAAGGTAGATAAAAGAAGCATCAGACACAAGATTTTCACAATCACACAGTCACATTGCAAAAGCTGTATCATTATACAATTATCTTCAAGAAACCTGGCTACTGGAACACAGCTCTACATTTTCAGGCACTTCCCTCTAGCCCCTCTGTTATGCCTTAACTAAAAAGGTGATATCTGTTTAATGCTTAAGAATTACCTCCAGGATACTCCCGCGACTCTGTTTGGAATCTTTTAGCCATTGACACTTTATTTTGTCTCATTTCTCTCTTTCCCCTTTCAGTCGAGAAGGTTTTCTCAATCTCTTGGTACTGAGTCCCAGCTCATTCTAGGATTTCTGTCCCATGTTGCCAGGAAGGTCCACACCCCTGGGAGTTATTTTCCATGTAGAGAGGGGGAGGGCAGTGAGTTTGCTTGTCGTTTTCATTGCCTGTAATTTTGTAGTTGAATCCTAGTTCCCTGCACTTAGTGTCAAGTGGCAAGCCCTGACAGTTTGGAGGACTGTGCCATTAACATCACAGTTTGGTGGACTGGAGGAGAGCAAGATAGTATTTTAGGTGTTAGGGGTGTTCCAACCCAACTTAGCCCCAAGACCAAAGAACACACCTGCCATGAAATACCCATAAGTTTAATTAGGGATTGATGAACAGAGAAGATTCTTCCCAATGGCGGCTGGTCAGGGAATGGAAATCAGTTTTTCACACAAAAGAGAGGAGTGCCACAGTGGCTTATAAAAGTTAAGTTACAGAGTTTATAGTTATAAGACCAAAAAAATATATGAACTAAAGTACCCAGAGAAAGATACCTTGACTCAAGAAAATATCTGTCCCCTGGGAAGGCATGTGGCTGGTATCTGCTGGCCCTTGTTCCTGGTTCTGTTGCTTCGGGCTTCTTATGCCAGTGGTTTCTGTTCCAAGTGTCTGTAGGCCTCCACTTAGTGTCTCCAGGACACAACTCTAGATAATGGCTTGCTTAACATCTCATGGGAAGACATAGGGTGACGTCTGCTTGGCTCTGCATCTCCAAACCTCCATGTCTGTTTCTGTTCTCTCTATCGGCACTCCAAGCATCTCTGTTGGCTCTGAAGCATGTCTGTGTCTCTGTCAGCTCGGCAGCAACTGTTCTCCAAGCATGTGCACCCAAGATTTTCCCAAAATGTTTCTTTTAAAAGACTGTAGTAAACTAATCAAGGCCCACCTTAATGAGTGGAGTCACAACTCCATCTAATCGAAAGGCCACACCTGCAACTGAGTGGGTCAATCTCCATAGAAACAATCTAATCAATGGTTCCACCGTAAGTAGTATTGAATCAGGGTTGAAGAACACAGCATTTCTGGGGTACACAATAACACTAGTTGGAACCCAGTGCTATACATTTGTAAATGACCATGAAAATAAGTTTACCAAGAAATAGTTAAGAAGAGAAGTGTACACTCCTCCCCAATCTGACTGGTCTGATTCCCTTTCTGTTGACGTCTAGGGACATGATGTGCTGGTTTGAAAGGATGTATATATCCTAGAAAAGCCATGTTTTAATCCTAATCCCATTTTATGAATGCAGCCATTTCTTCTAATCCCTATTCAGTATTGTATGTTTGAAATTGTAATTAGATCATATCCCTGGAGATGTGATTTAATCGAGAGTGGTTGCTAAGCTGAATTAGGTAGAGGCATGTCTCCACCCATTTGGGTGGGTCTTGATTAGTTTCTGGAGTCCTATTAAAGAGGAAACATTTTGGAGAATGAGAGAGATTTCTGAGAGAGCAAAGAATGACATAGCCATAAGAAGCAGAGAGTCTACCAGTCAGTGACCTTTGGAGATGAAGAAGGAAAACACCTCCCGGGGAGTTTCATGAAAGGAAGCTAGGAGAGAAAGCTAGTAGATGGTGCCATATTCGCCAAATGCCTTTCCAGATGAGAGAGAAACCCTGACTGTGTTCGCCATGTGCTTTCTCATTTGAGAGAAAAAGCCTGAACTTCAGCAGCCTTCTTGAACCAAGGTATCTCTCCCTGGATGGCTTAGATTGGACATTTCTATAGACTTGCTTTAAGTGGGACATTTCCTCAGCCTTAGAACTGTAAACTAGCAATGTATTAAATTCCCCTTTTTAAAAGCCATTCCGTTTCTGGTATATTGCATCCTGGCAGCTAGCAAACTAGAACACATGGGAACCTTGGTTCAGAGACATTCCAATATGGGCTTTTTTATTCTCTTAATCAGAATATTCAGAATATCCCTCATATATCGTCTGCTCTCTCAACTCTTAAATGCTATTTATAGCCACTAACTTCACAAAAGATACCCATAAGTATACAAAAACCACTGTGAATGGGACAACAAAAATCTCAAACTTCAGCTTATCTTTGAAATCAGCAATGAAACATGGAGATTTTTAGTAGTGAATGCACACTAATAGCATGTTTGGTCAAACCCTTGTAACAGAATAACCCTTAAAAGGAGAGAAATTGATAAAATTATATAGAGAAAACCCTGTGGACCCCTCAGAGCCAAAAAATTTCCATGCCTTACTGCCTCTTTGAAGTCCTTCTTGACACATTTTGATATTTAAAATCCCCACCAAAGTGGTTGACCAGATAGCCGATTAAGCCCCTAGCTCATTGTTTGATCCCCTATGAAATAAAGCCCACTTACTGTAAACCCTCCCTTATATGATGGATAAACCTTCATCCAATTAGTAGAAGTCATGCTAACTTCCTTTTTATGTCTATAAAAATCATTTGTCATCTCTAGAAGCTCAAATATGCTTCTATTTTTTGCAAGCGATCTGGTCTACTTGTTGCAGCAAAACTCTTGGAGTCCTGAATAAAATTTTGTACTCTGAAAACTTGATTCCAATTTTTTTTCAACATTGCTTTTCAAAAGAAGTGGTTCGTAATGAGGAATGGAATAAATGATAAATTCCCCTGACTGGGAAAGAGGTGTCTACCTTGCTCCAGGTGACAAACTACTACCAGGTGGCATAAGGAGAAATTCCCTCAAACACTGCCCACAGTCATAGAGCAGAATGGAGAAATGGAAGAAAGACATGTAATTTATGGAATTTGAGTTTATTTCAGGTATATGAGTGTCATATACTTTTACAGTTACTTATGCTCAATCTCAATTGTATAAAGTTGAAATTACATTGTCTGCCCAAACATATTTCACAGAACTCTTTTATGTATCAAATGAGGTAAAAATGCTTCAAAAATTATGTAGATTAAAAAAAATGTAGCATAGTATTACTATTACATGGTTCATAATCTTCTTGGAATTAAAGATCTACAACAACATGAAATATGCTTTTAAACCACACATTTTAAAATATATTTTAAAAACTACTGCCTGGAGAATAGTCGATCTAAAGAGTAATAGCTTACAGTATTCAACATTTTCCCTGTACCAGGCACTATGTTAAATATTTTCATGATTTTATCATTAAATTCTCACAATACTAGCAATTGTTGTCCTTTATTGCATGGAAATTGAAGCTTAGAGAAGTTATGCAATTTGCCCAGAATAAAAGTAAGTGATGGTAATAAGTGGTGACTCTTGAAGTTAAACCAAAGCAAATTTGACTCCAGAATTCCAGCTTTTAACCAAACTGCCCTACAGCTATTCCAGTTTCAAATCCGAAATTTGATTGAATTAATTGTATCTATGAACATTGTGGGGTCAAACAGTGGTGTCACTTAGAAAAATAACTGTCAGCTCAGCATAATGAAAGATCTGGAAATATATGCTTGTGATAAGTCTTTCCTGTGAAATGGGTGTCTCAAGTCTGCTCCAGATTGACATGAGTCCTTTCAGCCTGAGAGGGAGCAACAAGGAGGTGGCCTGGGGTGGGCCATATGGCTAGATGTTGGTTATTAACAAGGGCCTTGCTTTTGATTTGGGTGGTGGGTTCAACAGGTTTATTACATTATTAAAAATAATTAACTTAAGAGCTAACAGTTCATTTCAGCTAAATTCAACAATGATGACTGTTCTGAACCAAGGGTTATGACTAATCCAAAATCCAATTTTCTGTCCTTGATGTCTGCAAAATAAAATAAAGAGCAAAAGAGAGTTGAACCTGAGTGTTCTCAGCTCAAGAACCTTCTTTCAAACAGTTGCCATTTCCCAAGCATCTTAAGAAATAATATTCTCTTTCCCCAGGGGGTGGCACTGTTCTGTCAGCTAAACCACCTATCTGCTCCCTTTCTCAGGAAACAAATTCTTCCACCAGTCTTGGTTTCTCAAAGTCATCTGGTGACTCATCTTAGCTTGGGTCTAGTGGTTAGAGTTCAGGACCTTGAAGGGTATGTTGGAGAGAATTCAGGAAATTGGATATGTGGAGGAGTTTTGAACAATTAAGTTTCTTTCTTTCTTTTTTTTTTTAACTTTTTTTTACTGTATAATGCAACACATATACAAAGCAAAGAAAAAAGCAATAGTTTCCAAAGCATTCTTCAACAAGTAGTTACAGGACAGATCCCAGAGTTTGTCATGGGCTATCATACCATCATCTCAGATGTTTCCTTCTAGCTGCTTCAGAATATAGGAGGCTAGAAGAAATGTGTATATATTTTTTATCATCACAATTGATTTTTTCTTTTTTTGTGAAAAAAAATCATATATACAAAAAAATAATAAATTTCAAAGCACATTGCCACAATTAGTTGTAGAACAGATTTCAGACTGGTATGGTTACAATTCCACAATTTTAGGTTCTTACTTCTAGCTGCTCTAAGATACTGGAGACTAAAAGAAATATCATTTCAATGATTCAGCAATCACACATTTGTTAAACCCTACGTTCTCTGTATAACTCCACGATCACCTTTGATGTTTCTATTCCACTCTTTAGGGGTATTTGGGCTATGGCCATTCTAACTTTTTCATGTTGGAAGGGGCTGTCAATAATATTGAACAACCAAGTTTTAAAATAGGGGAAGAAATTAGCTGAAAAAGAGACCTGAAGATGGCCATATGGCCATAGGCCAACAGCCTTGAAGGGACAAGGACCAATGATCCCATTACAACTGACTAAATGCAAGACATGGCTGCTGGCCGGTGGTCCTTACTGCCTGAGAGTCAGGGAACCTAGTTTCCTGTACCTTGCCTTTAACTAGTTCTGTGATATGAGAAAAGAGAGTTAAACATCTTGGGTCTAAGTTTCTTTTATCTTTAAAATGAAGATGCCTGAGAAGGTGATATTTAAGCTTTGTCAGGAAGGTTTATATACAGAGAAAAATGGAAGGAGAGATCCTTGAAATACTTTGGCTTATTGAATTATGGGTTCATTTTTAAAACTATTCTTACTTTTTATTTATGGAATACTGGGTACCATAAACAGACAAAGTTTCTGCTTTGGGAGTCTGTACTACAAAAAAAAAAAAAAAAAAAAAAAAAGAGAGAGAGAGAGAGAGAAAAGAAAAAAACACTTTCCTAATAAATTGCTAGCTTGTTACATACATGAATGAACATTCACAAGTTACTTTGTTCAAAATAGGGTCTCTAGGTTCATTGAATATGCCTATGTTCTACTCTACTCATTTCACTCTTTCCTAACTTCCCTCTGTCCCTTTTTGGAATATGGCAAATGTGAGTCCTTGTTCACTCAACTCACATAAAGGAAAATGACAGAACATTATGGTCAGTTTGCTTCACCCTTTATTCTCATTCTGTGTAATGTGTTTGCCCAGGGTCGGGATGGGAAGTATGCGTCCATATATACGAAAGCATTTTTGTTGATTTTGGTTTACATTTTTGCAGTATTTATTGGTTGCTGGTATTCAATGAATGGAAAATACATGTCTCTAAATCTCAAAATTAACAAGAGATTTAAGACTAATGTGTAACATTCATTACCTCTTGTTTTCACAATAAATCTACAAGCTAAGTTATCACAATCTTTATTTTAGAGATGAGAAAACCAAGGCCTAATGCGTTAAGTAAATTGTTATGATTGTGTCATTCATGAGTGGCTGAACCAGAATTTATGCTCAGATCTACTGACTGTGCCAGGGAGCTCTTCCTATCACACAAAGCCTCTGCCTTCTTGAGGTCCGATGACCAATCTCACTTGTGCCTTGTCGGTGATCAGAAAGAGATGGGATGTAATTGCAGTCTCCAGTAAAATGTCAGGCTTTCTAATCACTTATATAAAATAATTTTACAAAAAAGAATGTTTTTTTATAGCTGAATTATAAGACAATGATTTGCATTACTCATTTGACTGATATCCTAACTCAGTTTCCCCATCCAGTTGATATTTTTTTTGTGGCATTTAATTGAATATAGCTTTGTCATTATGTAAAAAGAATCACTTTCTGCTTTTTACTGATATCAGCGTGGGAGTGGGTTCCTGATAACGCTGAAAAATTGTGAAGCCAAAGGATGAAAACTGGCTAAAGAAACAGAATACGAAAACTTGAATTCAACCCTGATATAAACTCTTATTGCTTTTGACCCTGATAACAATTGATCCATGAATAAGAATACCTATACTTACTTCATTTATCAGTAAATAATCAAATTAGTGTGGGAAAAAAAACACAACAAAAGAAGAAAGCACCAGAAGCTTCTTTGTTTTAGAAAAGATATAAATTCAGTTCCAAGATAACCTCTTTTACTGATTTTGGCCCTTATTGTTACTTAGCAATTATTTTTAACCTTCTATTCTATTATGTCATCTCTCCTCATTTTGAACTCTAATTTCTCAAAGAAAGAACTTTAGATGAAGATCAAAAATGCATCAAGTATATCTCTTAGTCCATTGAGCAACTGTTCTGATGTAAAATGAATGGCATATGATAGTGCCAAGGCGATGCAGATTGCTATAGTTAGTGCTAAAAATTATCAGCATATATATGTATGAGAATCAAATCATGTTTACATTTATCCACCCAAGTCTCCTTGCATGATGTAAGTTTCAAAATATATATTATGTTTTATTTATTTAACTTTGCTGTTACTTAGGAAATAAAGGCTTTATAAATAAATAACTTAAATATATTATCTACAGAACACAATCTGCCTCTGGAACTCTCCATTGCAAAATGGCCAATTCTAATAGTGTTGCTGTTGGAATATTTTAAAAGCCAAGACATGTTTTCTAATTTGAACTCCACTTGTAAATATATGAACTGGATAAAATTCATGGTTTCTTTCCAGTATAAACAGAGCTCTAACATGAATTTATAGCTATAATTTCTATGTAAAACTGTGAAGTTGGTAAAAAGTGCTAATAGGCTTTATTTAGGAATCTCTACTAGTCAAAGACCAAATGCTGAGAGGACCTGAAACCATATCCTTAATCTAAAGAAAACAGCTGTTTTCTTACTCTTGTCCTTTCTCAGTAGTTTCTGATTCTCTGAAGTAGTTGATACTGTTTTAATTTTATCTGGGAAGGCAACATCAATTGACTTGGATGAGAAGCTACACAGATTCTCTTACGGAATCGTTTGATTTTACAGATGAAAAAAAACAGGCTCAGAATCCAATTAAGTGGTCCTCTAATTCTCAGTCTAATGCTCTCTTTATTACTTGTTTCTATTTCTATTTAGCATCCTCAGAACACATGAGGTCAACAGTTATATGCATCAATCACCAGTTGCATACTTTCTACCAAACCAAGATACTGTCTGAATTGAATATATTGAGGATATGCAAAAGTTGTACAGTTCCATTGCTTGTGTCCATCTATGGATAAGAAAACTCTTTTAAAGTAAAAGAACTTTTACTTAAAAGCTATGGGAGATCCAGGAATAGATATTTGTGATTATACAATAGCAAGTTTTAGAAAAGAAAAATAAAGTTTTTATTTATTTTTTTATATGGGCAGGCACCAGGAATTGAACCCAGATCTCTGGCATGGCAGGCAAGAACTCTGCCAGCTGAGCCATCGTGGCCCACCCAGAAAAATAAACTTTATAGATAGTCCCTAAGATCACTGCACTGTTTAGGAATAGCTTTTCCTAGTTTGCATTTGTTCATCTCTTAGGAATTTAGACTTTAAATTTTAACAGCATTTGGCTTCTATGATAATGTATGATATTAATGATAAAGCTCCTATCATAACTTGTTATATACCTTGGAAAATCTATATAATGCATTTTGGACTTGAGACTCTTGGAACTAAAAAGATACTATATGGAGAAATAATACAGTACAGAACAAATCCACTAAGGCACACTTCTCTGTTTGATGTCATACCCATTGGCAAATGATTATAACTTTCTGACTAAGCAGAGTCAGTCCTCTTTAATGGAATATGACTAATGGAGATCATTTTAAAAGTCCACTCTACACTTATTCAATATCAAATCAAAACTGAATGGTGTCCTTTTTTTTCACATTCTATTATGTCCTTGGTGATTTGAAGGGAGCAATTTGTCTTTCTTAGTTGAAAACTGCTACATTTACTTTGAGTTCCTGGTGCTTTAAAAAATAAACAAAAGGGTGGTGGGATGGTGGCTTTAGTGGTAGAATTCTCGCCTGCCATGCCAGGGGCCTGGGTTTGTTTTCTGGTGCCTGTCCATGTAAACAAACAAACAAACCAAAGGGATGATTTTGCTTTATCTACTAAAGTGCTTTCCAGGTAAATGCATTATATGCTACTCTTTTTAAAAAGTAATTCAAATTATTTTTCTTACAAAATCGTAGTACAGAAAGTAAAATAAAAGTTATTATTATTTGCCAATGGGTATGACATTATGAGAAATATATTATAAGAAATGCATTATAAGAAAAAGCACTGGGGAAAAAAACGTTTTCTCTACATGGTACGATGAACATAAATACCCAGTAGCAGACAGAGGAAAATTAGGGAAAGGCCACATTTTGTCCTGCGCACCCACAGCTCTCTATGAAGCCTCTCATCTAGGTCAATTGACACAACAGTCATCACAGGTCTTCCCTTGGTAACAGGACCACTGTCTATGGCTGTCACTGTCTATGACTGTCACTGGAGACAGTGTCCTGTGCTCCAAGCGAGCCTGCCATTCCTCCACCCCTTCCCTTCTCTCCACATTCTTATTTTGACTCTTTGCTGCCTTTCTCTTAGCCAAGAATAAATTGTTCTAGGTGGACTTTTCCTTAAGACACCCTCTGAGACTGAATGAATGACTCTTTCAACCAGATCGGTGCCTTGTAGAGACAATCCCTTATTGGTGGGATTTTAATTTTAATTATGAAAATGATTACAGAAAGATGCTTCTCTGGTTCCTCTACTCAAATTATACAGGTAAGCACTGTAGCAGGATGATCAATTCCCATAATACGAATCTCCCAGGCAGTTTGCATTTTAATTCATTCATCTCTTCAACAAATATTTACTAAACGCTAAGTTTCAGGCACTGAGCTAGCTAGGGGTTGGACACACAGCCATGAATAAGATAGGCAAGGCCCTTTGTTTCATGGAGTGAAGTCTGATAAAAGTAGACATTTAAGAAGAAAGACTCATGTGATGGCTATAATGAAATGTGAAGTACAGTTTGCTATGGGAACATAGGACAAGAAGAACTAACCTATCTGGAGAGGCAGGGGCAGTCTCTGTAATAATGTAATGGATCCAAAACAAGGATGGCCAGGCTAATTAGCCACCTACCAGTGCCCTGTATGCCTGTCATTTAATTGGCTAAAGGTATTTCTCCAGCTTTCAGGCTCTTTCTGTCACTCTCAGTTTAAATGATGGTGGCTTAGAAATGGAAGAAACCATATCCCTTGCTAAGAATTGACAATTAATTTTTCACTTTCAATTCTTGATTTATTTGGTGTGAATTGCTTTAGAAAAAGTAGAAGACACTTATGTTATTATTTTTAAATGCAGTAAATCCTCTGCCATATTTCAGTGGTTCGTTTGACATAAAACTTAAGGTTGGGGAACTAGATAAATACTTATATAAGAAATGATTAATGAGTAGTTGGAGCTGAGACAGAAAGAACGGTTAAAAGAAAATAAGGAATCTGAATATTTACTCAAAACATGGTTGGCTATTTCAACAACTAAATTCAGAAAATAGTCTTGGTGTACAATGATGTTTAAAGGACCTGGTAAGAGTTATAATTCACTTTGTGTTTGACACTCAACATTAAAAAAAGCAAAACCAAAAACCAACTCTCTCAATGGCTATGTGCTAAGGTTAGAATAATGCCTTAGAAATGGGAATATTTTAAACATCCTGCTGTTAGAAAATTTTGTTTCAAAACAAAGCCAATACTCTTTTAAACACATGTTTCTGGGTAACTATGTGTAGGTACTTGGCCCAAAACTCCGGAAATAATCATGTACAGAAGACAGAAGCAGTCCTGCCTCTGAGGCATGTGCAGCCTCGTTTTTATTATTTTACTCATACTGAAAGTATTTCACAATTCTAAAAATGTCCATCTATGCTATTTTATTGCAAACCTTCTTTAAAGCATTATTCGAAAATAATAATATAAAAAATACCGTCATCTACTTCACCTTAAGTGTGCCATAAATTTGTCCCCAAAGTTCAGCTGAGTATGGTTTGTATGTAATCACAACAGCCAATAAGCAGTCAATCATCTTTGAATCATGTGAAAAACATGCAGTATTTTATAAATAGTAGCATGAAGAGGTGACAAGTAGGTATTGTCAATAAGAACTGTACACAGCTCATAGCACTTATTTCATTAATCTTTAAAAAAATTAAAGTAAAACGTGTTATTGATGCATAAAAGGGTTTTTAATAATTGAATATATTTTGAAGTATTTATTTTTATCAACATATAATTTTACGTGTTTTCACATTTACATATTTAGTGGAAATATTTAAAATGTAAGTATACAAAGGACTGCATGAAAAATAATATTGAGAAATCATAGAAATAGTCTAGAAACACCAAGAGGCAAATAGACAATGAAATAGAAAAGAAACTATGAGTGTAAGATAAACAGAGAGCATTGAAAAAAGATCAAATTGAAAATAAGAAGACCAAAATGCCATATGATTAATAAAATAGAAGTATAAGATGCAAATAATCAGACAGCTATACTCTACTGGAGGAAAACGAGGCAAGAACAGATATTTTTTGTCTCTGAGAACTACAAGGTAAGATATCAGAATTAGGGATAGACATAAACACAGGAAGTGAATGCAATGCCTTTTAACAAAAACTTTTGAGATATGTCAAGACAGTGTGTGTGTTACACTGGAAAAATTAGGTTTTTTTTGTCAAGTAGGTAAACATGGTGTTCCATTAAAATGGAAAAACACAGAACAAAATTCATACAACTCAAAACTTTACAATTTCTGGTAAGATGACCATGATGTTTATAAGGTATCAAAATAGATAACACAAGCCTTCATATTAGACAAACTAGAAATTTCTTTTCTGGGGAAGTACTTTTAAGTGTCTGTGCTCAGTATCAAAGCCTGTCCATCATGGTTGTGTGAATCACTAAAAGTAGCTCTTCAGAAAAGTATTTAGTGAGGGACAGAATTATAATAACTTATTTTGTCCCTAATTCTGGCAGGTTCTGAGCCAAATGCCAATCCCATGGCAGCGCACTGCCAATTACCAAAGCATTACTCAATATCCAAAGATAGGTACCAAACAGATAAGTGTGTGATGTGGCTGAGAACTTCTTCCTCTGAAAGAGAATCTATTTTTGCAATTATGAATGCTTCTTAATGGATACATATAATCCTAAAGTTGCTAAATAGTCTTGGTGTTCAACATTGTTTGCTTGCTAGAAAATATCATAAAATTGAAAATGAATAACATGAATTAAAAAAACATTTTATATTGAAAATGGACTTGAACAAGTTTACATTAAATGAATTATGAAAATATGTTAAGGAGCTGTAAACTAAATGTTTTAATTGAATAGTTGGAAGAAAATATGTTTCAGTAACAAAATATAGTGATCAATTCAGATGACATCTTTGTGATAAAAGCATCTTTAAAAGATGATAAAAATGGAAGGAAGTAACAGAAATAACATAGAACTATCATATGTATCTGACATAAGTATGTTAACTTATTTTCCATAACATTACAAAGAATCCCTTCTGTAGCAATTATTTTTAAATCTTAAGAAAAAGGAAAATATTGTGCTGAAAAGTGATTATATTCAAAGCCTGACATATACTGTCTATTAGATTATTTTAAAATCTTAAGAAAAAGGAAAATATTGTGCTGGTAAGTGATCATATTCAAAGCCTGACATATAGTGTCTATTAGAGTATTTCTTCTATAACCATAACATTAATGGATTTTCAGGAGGTAATTTTCTCTATTGCTCCATCATTTGTATAGTACCTTTTTAGAAATTATTACCTATTAATGAATATTTCCCAGGAACCAGACACTTTTGTTATGTCTACCTCTTTTGTTTCAATTTGTACTCAGAAACATATTTTCTGAGTTTAATCTCTATGAAGAAAAGCATCATAAGTTTTTACTTCACTTTGCATAATGTCCTGCTCAAGCAGTTTATTTATAAATATCTTTTGTAGGTAAAAGTAAATATTCTTGGCAGAAAACAAACTCAAGTAAAGATTAAGTATTGGACAGGAGAAGCTAAAGACCTCTTATAAAAAAAAGACCTCTTATATAAAACCTTAAATAAAAAATATTTCATAACTACAAGAAAAATAGAATAGGAAGTCCTAGTTAAAAAAATGGAGTTAATTTTAGAACAGGTAGGGAAATAATCTACCAAGCTCATTAAATTCCAGGTCCACTGACTTTTTTTGTAAATAGAATGTTATTGGAACATGGCCTTGCCCATTTGTTAATGTATTGTCTATGGCTGTTTTCATACTACAATGCCAGAGTTGATTAGTTGAGACAAAGACTGTACTGATAAGAATTGTACATAGCTTGCAGCTAAAAACATTTACTATCTGCCTTTCATAGAAAAAGGCCTGCTCTAAATAACTATGCTCTATTGCTTCCTTTTATGGGCAATATTAGGTCAACTGCTATTACTCCAAGACAGATATTCAACAGGAGCCTTTTAGTGTTATATAAAATTGTGTAAAATAAGCAGATTAATGAACTGATCATGAATTATATTGCTCTTTTCTATGGGTGGTGAGTTACATAATTATATATGAGTTCATATACATACATACATACATATATAACATATATATATATATATATATACACATATATATATATATATATATGTTATATAACAGATTCAACTGAACTCTGTTTGCAAAACTCTCTGGGATCCAAGGATGCAAGTGACTATAAAAGCACAACATTGAGAGAAAGTATGACATATTATGAAGTCAAATAATTTGGAAAAATGCCTTTGTTACTTGCTTCAAACACAACTAGACATAGTGATTACAATTTACACAATACTCTATTTCAAAAAGAACAGCCAATGAATACATATGTTTTAATATCTAAATGATTTTTCTGGGTAATTGATCATACAATAATCTAATTACTTGCAAATATCAACTTCCTCTAGGTCTCAAATAAAAAATATTAATTGAGCTACTAATGCAGAAAATATATTTCTTTTTTACATTGCTTGTAGCTTAATCCATCATAAACTATCCGCCTATCTAAACTATCTGCCTATTTGAACTATGCTTTTGTGTAAGCTATTTTTGATTGAGCATCCTAATCTGTATACTGCTATTCTTTATATCTCTTTTTATATCTTGCAACTTCCTATCTGAGTTCTCTGGACATGGGTCATGTGATAAAGTAAGAATATTACCTTACATCAAAGAAATCATTCAGTTTATGTATGTCTATATTGTTTGATTCTCTCAACAACCCCTTGAGATGGGAAGAGTAGATATGGTTATTTGCATGTGAAGAAACTGAAGCAGAGAAAGGATGGATGGCTTGTCCATAGTTAAATAGTAAGAAGTAGAATCAGTGCAAAAAGGTCTTCTGATTTCAGGTCCAGGGCTCATGTCTTTGCATACAGAGTCTTCCTATAGAGAGAACCCAGTTATTTTAAACCTGTGAAATGCCATGATATAAAATCATTAGTTTATTATTATTATATTATGATCATTCATAATGCAACCATTGGATTAACACTGTGGACTGAAGCTCAATTGTTTTGAGAGGATCACAGTTAAAAACTATTAAAAGTGCCTCTGCAACTCCAATATGATCAGGCACCAGAGTTGATTTTCTTGGAACTTGTTTAGGTTTCCTGACATTGTCAAGCTATATATTGAATATTAGCTGCAGTTAATTTCTTCCTTTTTCTTTCATATGAGGAAAAAAGTATCCATGGTGGTTCCAAAATATTTTTCTCTTAATTTAGTCGAGTGGATTATGTCATGTAGCAATTTATTCACATACTTTACTTCAGGGCAAACATTGCCCTATGGTTTTGATGGTGGGATAACTATAATTGACTCTGACACTTTTAAATACGCAAATATCTTAACACTAACACCAGGCCTTCTGAATCAGATAATTCAAGGGTTTCAACATCACTTTAACTATAGGTATGAGTCTCAGGGCTTTGAAACACCAGCTTTCCAAAGCAACATTTTATTCCCCAACTCGATTACTTTTTGCAGTCACTGTAGGGACTTCAGCAACACTGGAGTTTCTCACACCTCTGGGACTAGAAAACTGTAATGACTTGTCATAAACTAGGATCAACTCTGTGTGACAGCTGGAGAAAATGAGCCCTGAGTTTTCAAAAATACAAAAGATAATGCAAAACTGGTCTTACAGGGGATAGTGGTCAGGACTGTTGACTTCGTTTGATGCCTCACCATTAAACCACACTAATACATGGAATCATAATGGTTGATTGTCAAAGCGAACTTTCCTTGAACCTGTTTCAAAGTAAATTCAGAAGGGTCTGACACAGATCCATAAAATTTAGATAATTTAGACTGAAGAACAGACAGATATTCTGTTTATTAATCACATCATTCATATTCTGAGTGCAGTCAGTTATCAAGGAGGAACAGTGGTATATATCAAGCTTAAAGAAAGGAAGCTGTGTTGCAGCTAATCCTATGCACTTTTTGGCAGAGGCTGGCCAGGTGTTTAACCAACTTACTTGTTCTGGTTGAATTGTGTCCCCCAAATAGACATGCTTAGGCCCTAACCTCCAGTCCTGTGATTGTGACTTTATTTAGAAATAGAGCCTTTGAAAATATTTTTAGTTAAGATGACATCCAACAGGATTAGAGTAGGCCTCTATTCCAAAATGACTGGTGTGTTATAAGAACAGGAGAATTGGACAGGCAATTGGATGACTGAGGCAGAGAATAGCATGGATTGTTGGCAAGCCACCAACCTGAGCCAGGAGAGAGGCATGGAACCGATTCTTCCCTAAAGATTTCAGAGGAAGTATGACCTTGCCTAACACCTTGATTTCAGATTTCCAGCCTCCAGAGCTGTGAGAAAATAAGTTTCTGTAATTTTAAACCATTGAACTTGTGTTTCTCTGTTCTGGCCCTAGGAACACCAAATCTAAGGCACCATTTATTTTTCTTTCCATATAAAGAGCTAGGTGACAAATCCCATCCTCCTTGCAGTCAGTTCCATCTGGCTATGTGAAAGACGTATAACCAATGTCATATCAGTGGAAGGATGTGGGCCACTTCAAGGCGTGGGCCACAAAATCTTTCTGTACATCTCTTCTTCTATCTACTGGCCACTCCTCGCAAAGGATTTTGGAGGTCTAGGGGATGGTACAGTTATGAGCTAGAAGGATCCTGATTCCCTGAGTCACCAGGTAGAATGGTTTAACACTCCATTGGGCTGTGATGGGTACAGATGTCCAGTGGATTGTAGTTAAGGCACTTAGAGTTGTTTAGTAAGACATTGTGTTAACTAGAACAACTTATCCCACTCCCCATCTCCTCCATGAACTCATACCCTGTCAATATTGTATACAAAAGAAGAAATGGCCAATGATTCTACTTAAGAAGATGGGAGATAATATCCTTGAGTGGTGACTTGAAAAATCATACAAAAGCAGCTTGGTGCAAATTAGGATAATTCTTCTACAGAGGGATTTGACCTGCTTATTATAAGATGATTTTGGATTTATAAAAATAACATATAGAATTAACACATAGCCTTTCTCTCTCCTTTCCAAAAATACTGTCTCTCTTTCTTGTTTGCTATAGCATACAATGGCCCCCAAGATTGAAAACCACTGAATGAACTTCTCAGAAAGATAAGGGCTTTTTCTTGGGCAGTAATTTTCACTCTGTGTTCAACTGAATGTGGGCGCCGGGCACATACCTCAGGAACAGCCCTGGGGAAGCTAGGTAGGCAGGGCAAGGAGCCCCCGTTCCCAGCCTTAACCAGTGGGACTTGACTTTTTTACTTACCTTCCAAATTGATGTTCTATAATAGATTTCATTTGGGGAAACATGGAATCCTGCTTTTAAGAAATGCAAATGAATGAATAAATACATACTTACAGAAAAGAAACCACTGGGGATTAGACAGAGCCTGTGTTTGGAAAGGGGATAGAATGGGTTTGAATCCCAGCTCTACTACTAATGTACTCTGTGATCTCCAGCAAATTATTTAACCTGGTCTGGGTTTCTCAAATACCAAAGCAAAACAGAGTCTTAACATCTTTGACTTTTCCTTCCTCTTTTTTCTTTTCCTCTCCTGTTCTTGCTACTTCTTTCTCCTAAAAATGTTTGATATTTTTAAGATAGGAAGATTTTCTTTATTAATGACCTCAATTGAATTTTTTTTAGTTACAGGAATTTTGACCTCAAATACCTAAGAAAAAAGTTAAAATTACATAAACCTGTAGTTCATTACCACTAATATACTGCAAAGCGAAACAGTTTAGAAAAGAGTGTAGAGAGGGAGGGGAGTGAGAGAGACAGAAGATAAAGAAGAGAGAATAAAGCTGATCAAGTGGAGTTCTTTTTTTTGGTAATTCTCAGGAACTATGTTTGAAAAGTAGTATAATATTGATAAGAACTTGTATTAGACATTGACCCATTCCTGGCTCCCTGTTCTAAGAGCTGCTTTATGCTCATCATTCTGAAGGGATAGGCCCAGGAGGGCATGCTTTGTCTTGCAACTTCACCTTTCTGGTCATAACTAATTAGATTGGAGTGGACACCTTATATGAGGTCAGTAGAGTCATTGGCTGGTTAGATTCAGATTTTTCATCTCAAAACTTTAAAGAGATAGCCCACAATAAGTAGGGATGGATGCTGACCTATAAGAACAAATATTTGCAGGGACGGTGGCCAAATTAAACTCTATATATGTAATAATGATGCTTGAAAGAAAAGAAAGAGAAAAGCAAGATGAAAGAGATCTTGTGAAAATGGAGAGTGTGGCTTCCATTTCTGGTCCCTTCCCTGTTCCATTTCCCTTCACTTAGGCTCCAATTTGTTTTCTGTGCCTGAGAGATTATCTCTTGTACTCTAATGATGAACTTTTTGCCTGAATATCGTAATATGAACATAAACATATCGTTTATGTTCATCAAAACCAATGACTTTTATGGCAAGATTTAAAAACAACATAAAATAAGTACTTTCCAAGGGTCTAATTTGTTGTGGGTATGTCTCATGCAAGCAAATGATGTCTCATGTTCTCATTATTCTTGCTCCAGGGCAATAGTGATTTTTATCCTCACAAAATTTTAGGTGTAAATGATATACATTACTGACTATGTTAATTCTCATTATCAGTGTCTTGAACATTAGTTGTAAATTGATGATCCTTTTAATAGTTTCTAATGACAGGAATAAATCAAGAAAATATGTATTGTAAGTCCATTGTCAGGCACCAGACTAAGTAGTGAATCTAATATATATTAGAGAAAATATTTATTAAGAGAAATGAAGGGACTTATTTTTCCATTTCACCAGGAATATATATTTTGAACAGTTAAGTGATAACTGAGCCATCAGTTTGAAAGGTATTTGTGAAGTCATTTTGTGTGAATAAATTAATGCTCACTAAAAGCAGAAAATAGTTTTTTTTTTTAAATTTGGAATTGAATACAGCACGATGTCACCTATTGAAGTAAAACAATACCAACTGTAGAAGTAACTTTAATATGAGATCATATATGAGAAAAAAACATTATACAGCAATTTTTATGTTTTTCAGTACTTTGGCTTAAATCCCTACCAAATGGGCAACTTTTCTAATTGTCTTAAGATGTGTTTACTGTGGAAAAAGGCCATATGGTACTCTAGTAATTAAGACTCCAGAAATCAGGCTGTGTTCTCAAGTTCATGAACATGAAGGCAATTCCTGGTAGTTTAATTTTTGTTATAGCTCTGGTTTGAACCCCTCCTGTCAATATATGTGAGCAAAAGCAGAATTTTCCAAATGAAGAGAAGGGTGTACTGCTGGACCATTGAGTCCTGTGATCTACTGTGCATTTGTTATTCATTAACTTGAAGTTTCTATTTCAGACAGGCTGCCTTAACTCAATTTTCATTTGCAAAGATGACTACATTAAAGGAAGCAGCTCTGTTAAGTTAAATGTTCAACAACAGAGTTATCTGTTTTTACAGGGAAGGGGCTGTAAGCAGAGGGCCTTTACCTCTAAGAAACAAAGCAGTAGATTCTTATTTTATCTGACAATAAAACAATTAAGAAGTGAATTAGTGTTGTCCTCTTAAAGTTTGTAAAAAAAAAAAAAAACCAATCCTGTCCAACTTTACAGTTGAATGTCATTTTAATTTTCATGATCTAGAGTAATGCATTTTCTACAAAGGTGCTGTTACAGCCCTCTCTCTCTCTATATATAATTTATTTATTTATTTTTCGGGTAAATGTTCATCTGCAGATGTCTAAGGTATTTCATTGCATCAGGGGCCTAATGTATTCCCCATGTAACCTTGAGACTCATGGTGGCTGCTGTTGATCTAGCCATTGCATCTGCATTATAACCATCAGGAAAGAAAAAGAGGTTTTTCTCTATAAGCTTCCCTTAAATTCACCTCTTTCTCTTTTTCTTATAAAGGACTCCAGTGAGAGGATTAAGACTCACCTTGAGTGGGGTGGATTACATCTCCATTGAAATAGCCTATCCCACCTACAATAGGTCTGCACCAATGGGAATGAATGAAAGAACATAGCCTTTGCCAGGTGACATAACAGCTTCAAACTACCACAGAAGGTGAGCCTTCTTATAAAGTCACAAAGAACTAAGAAAAATTGTGTTTTGATGTTGGATTGAGAGTGATGAACTTGGATATTTAGCTGAGGTTATTGCCAAGCTAAGTGCTGAAGGTACAGCCTGGCTTCTCCTCTCAGCTTGTAATAAAATGTGAAAAGAAAGGGATAAACTGAGACCTGAGGTCTTAAGCACAAAGAAACCGAAATTGGTGGTTTGGAAAGTTCTGAGTCCATTCAGATAGTGTGCTCTGAGGCTGGGGCCAGAGGCAGCTCTATGAGGGACCTCCCTGAGCTAAAGCATGTTCAGAAAGTGAAGTAGGCCAGAGGGGATATCATAAAGATATCTATTGGAAGAGGTTACCTCTGTGTTGGCATCACCTTTGTGGATCTATAGTCAAGCATCTGTCTGCGGACCTGGACTAGATCTTATCATCAGGGTCCTCATTTGGGAAGACTAGCTGGCCAGAGAGAAAAGAAACATGAAGATGAGCTGTAATCTTCTAGGAGTCTCTATAAATGAAAATCATGGCAATACATTCCAATGTCCTTCCTAGAAAGAAGGCAACTACTTAGCAACACCTTACAAATCTCATTCAGAACCGCAGAGAAGGAGATTCAGGAAGATACAATCCCAACCTTGACCAAGTTGATACGGCTCACAATGAATAAATACAAACTTTTTTTTTTTAACTAAAAGCATACATTATTTAGTAAATTTATCCTCTTTAGTATCAATATTTTCTTAATAATTTTAAATTTAAAAGTATTTTAATAATTTGTGATGTTAAAGGCAACTATTCTCAATAATTGTGTTGCTTTAATATATTAAAGCATTATCGAACATACGTGCTCCAAGATGAGATGAATCCCTAAGAAAATAAAACTTTGACTGTAGTAATCACAGTTAGTTAACATCCAGATATTTTATAATTCTGTAATTTAGAGTTAAATTTGTATACTACTGGTGAGATACAATGATGTGTTTTCCTTCAGTCAGTTCTTAGGTTTCCAAGAGTCATAGCTTTATTTCCCCTGTAGAAAAGTAACCCATCTTGTATTGGATTCAGCAATTTTACTTCAGCATTCTTTCCACTTTTCACTTTTCATTCTGTTCCATCATCGAGTTAAACAAGACTAAAATGTGTATGTTTTAATTATCTGTGTGATAATTATCTTTTTAAAATTTTGAAAATTGTGCTTTGACAATCATTACAAAGCTATTATTACTTT